>JAUZNJ010032131.1:0-13843 GCA_034780135.1 Jordanella pulchra | reverse complement strand
AGAGAGAGAGAGAGAGAGAGAGAGAGAGAGAGAGAGAGAGAGAGCATAGATAGACATGTATTCCAGCCCATTGTGAATATCAGTTTTAAGGGTGAGCTCCTACAACCCTCAGGCCATTTTCCTCTTTTACCCACCCCTCTGGGCTGACGCTGACCATGCATGCAAAGCCAGTTGAGGAAATAGCCTTCAGCTCTTGTCTTATGACAGAAGATACAGTAATTTCCTCAGCATCCTTTCCACAAGGAAAACACATTGAAGCTTTGCCATGTGCAACCAATAAGTTTGTCTAATGAAGTCCAGTGGCACGAAGGCAAAAAAAGAAAGCAAGCCTCTCATGTCCAGATTTATCAAGGGAAAAGTGTTCTGACACGCTGTTTTGCTGCTAGGTGTTGGCATGAAAGAAAAGAAGCAACACTGTTTCCATTTAGAGTTAAAGGCGTATCACTGAGTACTTGAGATTGTACACATTTGAGAGGGAAAGCAGCAGGATATTTCCTTTCTTTAGACTTCAGTGTTGACTTTGTATATTTCACAAGCTCTCAGGGACTTAGTGAAGGAAGGAAGGTGAGGGGCACTGTGGTTAAGCTGCCATGCAGAGTCTGAGTTTGTCAGCAGCTCATAAGCTTGAAGTTCAAAGAGCAATCTGATAGAAAATCTGTCTTGGCAGCAGTTTCCTCCCATGTGTTTGCCAGCCCTGCTTTCTTTAGACTGTAACCAGTGGTCATCAATTAGAAAACGGAAGGGTGCCATCCAGAAACAGAAAAAAAAGTCTTGCTACTTTTTGGGTAGATACTGTAAAAGAAAATAATTTACTGTGCTTAAGGTCAACAATGAGTGATTATTTTCGTTATTTCTTGGGGATTGTGTCTGATTTGGTGTTATTGGGTTTAACTACTTTGTTTTATATACCTTATTTTATTATATAACAGCCAATTAATTTATTTTGATCAACTGATTCTTGTATAATTATCTGAACTGTTTGATTTTCCTTTTAACAAGCGATGCTATCAGGAGCAGCAGTGCTCATCTCATCACAGAGAGCAAAAAGTCATTGAAATAATATTGCTGTTCCAACATGTCTTTTGGTTAAATCAGTACTGATGTCCAGGAATTGAGACAGTATCAGACAGTATTTCTTATTATATTCACCACTGAAAAACCTGGAACTCTTCCAACATTCTGCCCATGGAAACAACAACGGATTAATAAAAACATTGTCAATTATTAACCAATGCTTTGAATCAAAAGGGATACAATATAATATATAATTATTATTCATTCTCACTGATGAAGCATGAAAATTCCATAAGTGATTTAACATGAAATGAATACTGGCTTTTCAACCTCAACAAAAAAACAACCAAACGGATCATGAATCAACATTTAATAAACATCTTTTGCTGTCTGTGATGCTAGCTTGTATGTTTATGCTCCTTGTTGGATGTATTTTCCAGTCAACTTCCTTACAATGGAGATTCACCATGACTCGTAAGTTGTATTAGTTTTCACCCATAATTACTTACTTTGCATGTCCTTAACACAGTCCTTGCAAAACCAAGCAGGAATACCCCTTTTATCTAGTGGATACCTGTGGATATTCATGAAAGCTCTCAGCTAAGGCCCTGGTAGGCTCAAGGTACAAATCACCTATTTTCCAAAAGGGTCAAATGCACCCCTTTGGCAGTCTCCAAAAGGTCCAGTGTAATGCTCATTCTTTCCGGGCAATCCAATATTAGAGTGGCTCCAGGAGATCTTTCACCAAGTCTACAAGCTCCTCTGAGTCTTTCTTCCCTATCTAAGATAATCAGAACCATTGATTTGCTGATTATCTGCTAAACCAAGTTCTGGGATCTGCAAAGGTCTCTCTTCAAAGTTCTGTGAATGTTGTTTAAATAGAGGTCATATAAGGCCAATAAAGGCCAATTTAGTCTCTGGAGCCATTTCTGCATCTATAGTCAGACCAGCTACGTCTTGCGAGGTCTACCTAGATCCGTCTAATTAGTCTTTGGTGTAATCTCCTGTCTACTATACCTTGAGTCTGGCTTTATTGACTGTGCTGCTATTCTGGTTTACTCCACACTTAGATTTTGGCTTGTCCAACATTTGTTCTGGAAAACCTACATCTTTTACATTAAATTCCATGCATCACTTGTGGCTTTTCCTGGTTGTTTTTTTTAAGGACAATCTAATTTTATATCATTCATAAACCCTGGTGCTGTATGAAGCCTTGTGTCTACTGCCCCTGAGTGGCCAGAAATAGATTTAAATAATGGGACAGTACATTCAAAACTCACCATCATCACATTGAGCTTAAAAGACATCAAAAAAGGAAATAGGGATTAAAAAAAACACACCATAAATCTGCTTATTGTGGCAAAATGCAGTACTACAGTATATATATATATATATATATATATATATACACATATATATAAAACCGGGAATATCAAAAATGTGGACAGCCTTTGGAAGGACAGCCATGTTGGACAGATTACAGAGGAAAAGCATCTGTTAAAGCTCAGTTTCCTTCTTAAGCTGATAATCTTTAATTGACACATTTCAAATCATTCAAGATTCATAAAACAAAATATATGAAGAATACACTTATTTTAGAGACTTTAAGATTTATAAGCAAAGAAAACAATTGATATTTCTGAAAAGATAATATTTATCCCTCAGGTTGATTCAAATTTAAATAGTGAGTCACCCTAAAATGAGTGATGTACTGTAAGAGCAAGAGCAGGGATGCAGAAATCAATACAACTTTGCATTTGCTGTGCTTTGATCATGTATGGCACGACCCAGAGATTAAGTAATAAAGATTCTGTTTGACAGGCCGATCATTATCTCTAGTTTGAAACACGTCTGTGCATCCATTCGTTCTGTTTAATTCCTTGAGAAGGACAAGCATTTTAGATAAGTGAAATAAAGATGTTACTGTACATGTAGTACAGTAACTATAAGAAACCAAATGCTGCGTTGAGTGAGTTCTATACATATTATTTTAAACACTACCATTACCCCAAGACACTTTAATATAAAACATAATTTATTTTAAATCACAGTCTTTTTCTAAAGATAATAAGTTTAATTCAGACCTTTGCCCTTTGTTTGACTGATCCCTGGGGTAATAGAAGCCGCATATTGCCCAGGTTTCCCACTCTTCTCCCTTCAATCCTTTCAAGAGCTATTTTCCTAAACTGATTTACTGTTCTGATCCAAGGACACAAAGTACTATTTCATGAGCCAGTCATTTTCTAAATGTCTACATATGACTCTTCTGGCCACACTCTATCCCAATATGCCCATTTTTAACACATTCACACACACACACACTCACAGATTAAATACAGGATAAAGTCAGCTCACAATATGGCCCAGTTATGGAAATCACTGTCGCTGATACATTACAAAGATCTGAAATACAATACAGTGGATTATGCTTTGATATCAGTTTTCACTTATTATTGCGTGTGAGAGGAGAAAAAAATCATCTGCCCTCTATCCCTGTAGGATCAGCAGATTAATCTTGGTAAGACGTAATGCACACAGATGGTCAGACAGGAAAAATTAGAAAACTATGCAATATGAATACATTTGTCTGGTGTAATATCAAATATAATTCATCTATTACAGATATAATGGCTTGATGCATAGGCGTACTTAGGAAAGAGGCAAAGTTAATTTCTTTGTAGGCCAAATATAACCACAAAGATCCCTGTGTAATAAAAATCATTCTTCTGGGAGTTTTATATAAATTAAATGTAAGCCATCTATCTGGTTTGCATAGTAATCGCAACTGGGCTAGCTTTTGTATGGATTCATTTTGAACTATGTTTTAAATCTACCGACGGTATACTCATTGAAATAAGTGGTGTAAATTGCTGTTATTATTATTACTCTGTTAAGAATAAATAGAAATCGGGACATTGTTCCCATTTTACCTAATCTGGCGTATGATCTGATGCAAAAAGAGTCTGTTCAATGTCACATATTGAAACACTGACCTGGTTGTTTATTAGAGTGTAGACAGAAATGTGATATGGTCATCTGGAACAGCACGAGGGCAACTCTCAAATGGCGAGTGGGCCTCAGCTTCCTGCTAAAGGTCCTTTTCAATATCCTGCAAACACGAACAGAGGTGGCACGCATACTATCCAGTATTGAAAACACAGGACAGCTGTTAGGTGCAGCCCGACAACACGACTCAGATCACAGGTAGTGGCAACAGGAGGAGGCACTGTTACCATAGGGCTCATGCACTAGCACAACGCTGCCTGTCACACAACATAACAAGGTCATTTTTCAGGTACTCTGGAAACTCTTTGGACACATTTGTTACAATAGCAAGTAAGATTCCTTACTCTTTTGTTTTCACATTGGATCCATTTAAGAACTGTGTGATCAGTGGCAAAATCTTCAAAGGCTTCATGTCATGTAGTCAGTCTGTTGTGTGTTTCCAGGAAGCCCACAGGGTATTACCAGAAAAACTGTAATCCAAGTATCTGTTGCTAAAAAGGTGACACAGGGTCAAAGTAGAAAAAGAAGAGAGGAAAAAACCTTTAATTGAATCACGCTTGCTAGCATTTAGAGGTGACATAGAGCTTGTTACTGGTGAGGAATAGGAAATTCACTTTTGTCTGGAATTTGTGAGGGGTTTCTTCAAACCATAATAAAGAATGACCTCTGGAGCTTTAAGATCATTACCGTTATCTTTCATGTTTGGTGAGGAGCAAGTTCAGTAAGGTGGCTGTGGGGATTTATTTGATCTGCTTTAAAGGTGACTGGTGTTTGATTTTGGGTGCAAAGGCCAAAAGGAAAAAGGTAAATCAGATCCAGTTGTTGAGAGCCATTGTGAGATACTTGCAAAATCAAATTCAGACTTCTTGGCCATTTGAATTTCAACTCTGGTTGCCTGAAGATGCTTCACAACCCTTTTCTTTAAAGAACAGGAATCTTATTACATTTATTAAGAACACAATTTCCTTTTTAACATTAGCCAGGCATGTTTCTCACACAATAGTAATATTATTTTCATGGCTGAAATAAAAAAAGTGAAGAAGGCTGAATGAAAGAAGTAAACACACAGAATTTGCCAGAAAATCTTTCCATAATGAAATGTCTAACCAAGAGTAGAGGTTGCAAAGTCTTCTGTTCGGCTTTAGGAAACATGAAAAAGTGAAACCTTGGTTAAATGAAGAATATCTTCACCTGATAAGGTCCAGATTACAAGCAACAGATCTGATTGTCTTGGTGGTCTGACTAGAGATATTTCAGATATTACAGTAAATAACAGTTCCCATTAAATACTAAGAATCAGAAGAAGTGAATGTGAAAAAACTTCATTTTAAGCATTGAGCATCGACAGCTTTTGCTGGGTAATCCAATAGCCATCCAATAACGCAATGATTTGCTCTGATTACTTTATTACGGTAGCAGTAAAGAAGTAAAGACGTTTCTAAATGTTTAAAAAATGTGGAAGAAACTTTTAAAAATGCAGAGCTACATCCATATAAAATTTGAAAATAAAACAAGAACATCGAATTAATACATCTTACTGCACACATTTCTGTTACAGTCTTGTAAAAACATTAAATCAAGGCAAACTGACATTCAATTTAATGTTAAGATAGGTGATGAAATACATATAAGAGACTGAAAATGAACACCTTTGACTTACCCTACACTTTGAATTTGTTCACTTTTTAAGTATCTATACCCCAAAAAAGCCATCTTTAGAAGATTTCAAGTCTGTCAAACTGTTGTCATTTTCTAGTCATTAAATATATAAATCTTATAAAGTGTATTTAAAGTTTTTGTTCCAAGTGATCTCTTCTCTGGAAATAATTAGGTAGAGAAAGCTTAAAGGCATAAACACATTTTTCTAGGCTTCAGTTATATTTTCTACTTAAGAAAAGTTTTAAATTGTGTCGAATTCATTTTGTGTAAGTGACATTTATTTGGATAAACAGGAATCTGTCCTCTCATGAAGAGGTGATCCATGTTTCCTGTATAGTATGCTAGCTGTAAAACTGGTTACTCAATCTTTTTGGTTTGCTGTTACAATGATCACACCCTTTTTAAGTAACTCTGAAGAATATATGTTTTTTTAACAGGAAAACAGTCTGTTTGTAATATGTTTGAAAGATTTTTAGACAGTGCCATTACAGAGGCTTCACCCATTTATGTATCCCCTGCCTTATGTAGTGATACATTAAAGAAGTGACGCCAAAGAAGTTTTCAAAAATATGCATAATGAAATAAATTTTTATACTTTGAAATAGAAAGGATTATATGTATCTGATGACAAAGTTATCATAAAAAAAATCTGTCAAATTTCTTAGAATTAAATTCTAATATCAAAATAACCAGTATAGTAGTATTTGTTTTGTTTGTTTTTTGTGTGTGTTTTGTTTTTCACTCTGACAAATTGAAGCACAGCATGTTATAAGAAGGCTTAGCAGTTTTAAAAGAGACAGGAACCTCACTGCCAGGCCTAGTCATCTCTTTTCTTTAATCAGTAAAAAAAAATAAATAAAAAATCAGAGCTGATGAATATGATTTCCCAAAGGATTTCTTTTGTTTTGGAAATGCTATTCTCATTCTCATTTATCAGATAATTACTTAACCGGTGATTTTTTTTTTTAGCTCTAATTACACTCCAAGGGTAAAATAAATGAATAAATAAATAGAAATCCCCATTAAAAAGAAAAAAAGAAAAAAGCTGATCATATGTGAACTGTGGGCCAGGTGGCATCTTCTGATTGTGAGAAACAATTTTGAAAAAAGAAACATGTTAGTCAGTGTGATAAATATATAAAACAGTACACAATCCATTAGTTTACTAATATATTCACCTGCAGAAAGTAATACAAAAGGAAAAGCTTCTGAATCATGACAGGTAATGCAGACTTCTTGGAGCTGTGAAGATCATTTTGCACATGGCGGCGGCACTACAATGCTTTCACTCATTTGCATCATGCAATATCTCCCTTTTATTTATTCATCCAGGTAGCACTGTTTCTGACTTATACAGACTATCCATTTTCTGTGTGGACTAAATCAGAGCCTTTATTAAAATATTCAACGCTTAGTGTCATGCTATATATATGCAATAAGCAAAGAGCCATGGCACATCAGAATACCACTGTAAATATTTCAAAGTAACTAAAAGCAAACCAAGGTAGACATTTATATTTTATCATTATGTCTCCTCGCACATCCATTTTACCGTTAGTACAATTTGTCTTTGACGTAAGGGAGAAATCAATATTTTATTTTCTTAAAAGATTTCACAAAGAGCTTGATAAGAAGCAATAAATTAACAAATTATTTGTTTTGTAGGAGTCAGTGTGAGAAGTCGTGGCTCAGATGAAAGTATTATATAGTTTTTACTGGCTAGCAGCTTTGTATTACATAAGGGAGCTTAGGCAGTGCAACAATATATTCAGTACAAATAAAATCTGAATACTGTGGGCATCTTTGCAGGCAAGAAAGAACATGTATGGTTCCAATTTTGTAACACAAAAATATGAACAGTCTTCTAAAGGGAAAGGACAAAATGTGCAGCTCTACAGTGAGGTCAACTCCTTCACTCTTACTTTTCTCCATCTGCTGTTGCCAGCCTCCGCCACAGAGTGGTGCCGACGCTGCTGTCATTGGAGCGAGAGACAGGGCCAGCCCCGTGTCCTATAAACACACACAAATCATTTACATGCTGTACTCATCAAAGGCGAGACTTCCCCATCTCCACGGAGACTTGCTGCTGATCTGAGCTTCCAATATTGCATCTCAGAGTGGTGCGGCTAACCTTTGCAACTGCCAAGAATCTGATTAATTTTTTAAATACAGCTGTTGACCTATTATTGAGATGGAGAGGAGCCACCCGAGACACTTGCATCCTCTCCTCGGTATAATGGAATGCATTATTGCATCAGTGTTTACAAGGCGTGCTAAAAGAAAAACAGAATGTGTGAGAAAACATTAAATAAGGCAATTCAGCTAATGTCGCTTTGGGCCTTCTGCACACACAAAAAATGTCAATCACAGCTTGCAATTCTTTGATTCATTGCGGTTTTCTCTGGCTGTTGCATCTGTGAGAGGAGTGGTGACACAATGTGGAACAATAATTACCCCGCAGTGTTAAAGTCCTCCAGTGTCTTGGTGCGTTCATAAATAAAATATGTTTGAGATAATGGATTTGTGTTCAATAATTCATCATCAGAGTGTTTCAATCTGAGTGATATAATATGTGTCACAATTTCTGTAACACAGTGCTTAGCCAAATTAAGTTATCTCGGATCAGATTTATTGACAGGGCTGTTAATGCATTCATTTACTCAGCAACCATTGGTTAATTACTCCTGCAAAGCAATAAAGCAAACAATGCCAATGGGCTGATTCTAAACTACTCAGCATCAGTGTTAACTACATATTCAGGGTCACTATATACATCCAAACAACAAAGTGAATAACACACTTCCCTCTTAAACACATTGAGCAGCTTAGGGCTGGCACAGAGTAGCAGCGGTGGGTGGCAGGTGGGGGCTGTGATATCTGCCATTCATGACCCCAGCGCCATAGTGGGACTTTGGTTTGATGACCCATCAGAGAATCTGTTGGGGTCCTTGCAAGAGCCAGAGGACCTAATGGTGAGCTAGGGGACAGGGTGACATCAGTTCCACAGTCTGTTCAGCTGGATGAGGGTCAATCAGTTGGCTTGAAGATCCAGAGCCAGCTGGAAAATCATGATAAGGTTGGCCTTCATGTCCAGAATGTCCCATTCCCTGCTGCAAGAGAAGGTCTCACTGGCAAGTTGAAGAAAGCAGCTTGCCTCATAATTATGACATGAATTTTTTTGTGTGTGTGTTGGACAGGAGCAAACATATTGCACAAGTGCATTTGAGTTGGTGTTTAGAGGAAAAAAGAAACTGGTAAAACAGGAAATATATTGCAGCATAACTTGATGGGGTACACCTGTCAAATTGTTTGGTAACAAAAAAAAAAACAGTTCACCAAATCAGATGGCAGCAATTTCATGCATTTATATGTTAAAGAGGCATTAGTGTTCTAATGATACTGTTACCTGTGGCCAAAACACAGAACTGAAGTGCTCTTCTGCTCATTCAAGTAGCTTGTGCTTGTACAAGATTATTTTTTGTTACAGTACCTGGTTTTGCCATTGTTGCATGAGTTGAGCTAGATGCCTGATGCTTCTTACTATCCATGAAATTCATCTTTAACATAAGATGTGATTATTTGCTAGCTCAGACGCATCTGAAGCTATAGTTGGTAAAGTTGGAGAGCTAGCAAAATATGAACGCGGCCTTTTTTGATAAAGCTTATAGTCAGAGTGGTTCAGGTTATCCCGAGTTACCTCTATGCTTATGGTGCTGTAGGCCTAGGCGGTTAGAGGACATAATGACAACTTTTCCTCACATACCACACACAACTCACATGAATCCATGTTAATGTTTTTGCTGAAAGACTTTTATCTAACCAATTAAATTGGGGTTTAGGGACCCTGAGGAGGGCATCGGCTGGACAGCTGCCAGCAAATTGTTGTCTCTTTCTGTAGATGATTGGTCAAGTATTTTAATAGTTAACTCTCTCTCTCTTCAAAACAGCTTAATGGCTGATCCAATAACTGTATGTGCTCTCTTTCATCTCTTGCACTTAAATTCTTGCACAGAGTTTATCCATTTGTTGTATTATCACCCAGATTAGAGTGAAAAAGCTACTACCACAACTAGCCTTTCTGTTTACATTGAATATACTTCTGGATAAGTACTTCTGTGTTCCTTTGTCTCTTGTGAAGGACTCTTCCTGTTGGGGAACCTGAAAGGAGTATTCCTTTCCACCGCTGGTGCATGCATGCATGGTTGCTATGAGGGATGCTACAAAGTCAGCAATACAAGGCAAGTTACTGTACAACGATGCAATAGTGCTCATCGTTAAGGCATAAGTTCTTGTATGTGCTGGGTTTCCATAGATCAGTGTTCCCAAATTTAGATCCTTGAAGGCTAGAGAAATACAGTTTTTGGATATATTCATTGTTCTACATCAAGGGAACTGGAGGGGCAAGCACTTAATACATAATAAACATATTTTTATTATTTTATTTTATTTTGTAATTCTCTTTTAGATAATGTAATTTTGCAGTTTGCTTAAAGACTCCATCTGATTATCATGATTAAATGCTTCAAAAATGATTTAACAACATAATAAAATAGAAATTTTAAACAAAGCCCACTGGGCTAAATTTCTTTAGAAGGATGTAGTCGAGGTTTACAGCAGTCTTCTGATAACCTTGTTTAAGTCAGGTGTGTTAGGACAGGGAATTTTTAAATAGTTGCAGAACACCAGTCCCTGAGGGCTGGAGTTTGAGACCAGTGTGATGGATAGATTTGTTTTACAAACAATCCCGTCCATACAATTTAATTGAACTTACTTTGTAAAGTGCCTTGAGATGACATGTGTTTTGAATTAGATCTATACTTTATAAAAAAAAAAAAAACCTGATATGATTTCTAATTGAAGTGAATTGGCTCACTTGCTTGAGATAATAGAAAGATTTTAGTAGTTCAGATCATTATTTGTTGGTTAGCATTATACTTTATATTAAAAACTCAGTCAGTGGGTGTGTTGGGGATATTTTCTTGGCCACCTACTTCCAGATTGAGTTTGTTTAAACTCCATACTATGTCAAAGTTTTGACCATTTCAAATTGTTTTGATGAACATGACAACAAGTTCACTAAACTTCAGACACCCCAACAGTCACTGTATCTAAAAAAAAAGAAATAAAAACATTTCTAAAGGCTAAATGAGATACAACAGTTTTCTTGTAGTGGCTAGTGAGTGTGTGCATACAGTAGTTAGGCATATTTGATTTTCTTCTAATGGTATAGATCAAATGTATCAATGTGAAGCATTCAATAACATGAAACATTTAAATCCACCATTTTATTCACAAACGAATACAAATGGGAAAGATGTGCTCACAGTCAACAGCAACAAGTCAACCACATCAAAAACAGCCACATCTATCAAGAAAAAAAGAAAACAATTTACATGCAAATCAAATGTTATCATTTCAATCTCTTCATAGCACTTTCTCCAGCAAAATTGCATTCATATGCACAAAAGCATTCAATTACTGTAGCTGTGGCACAACTTTTCACATCTCACAGTGTTTTCAATTTGGAAAGGCAGCCCCCTTGTACATTTAATAGGCAGCCATTCTGTTTCCCTAGTTCTGTGAGAGATCACTGTGAGTGTGTCAGTTGGAGGAGATGGCAGCATGTATCAGTACATAAAATCAAGCTCTTTCTTCAAAGTGACAGGCCCTGGTTATTGTTGGCAAATGGATGTTGAATCCATCCAGGAACCACCAACAGCAGCCCCAGCTATGAAATATTAACTGTACTCTGGCTAAAGGGAAGGGAAAATGCTCTGCTAAATATACCACAAAATCCTGTTTGTGAGTAATCCATCTGACAGATCTTGTTTTGTGGAGAGAAAAAAGAAAAAAAGAAAAAAGGAAGAAAGGATTATGTCATTTGGCTCTCTTTTTGTTAAGATCTGGTCTCATTTGCTGTCTAGACTAATGCAATATGAGGGCATACAGGAAGAACTGTCAAAGAAAGTTATAGGAAATACCCAGTCTTTGCTGGAGTCTGCAGCTCAGTTAAGAGGACAGCATGAACGGAGCGTGGCAAACAAAATCTTGCGATACTAATAAGATCCACTAGAGGGCACTAAATCCTATTTTTTAGAATCCATTCTTATTTTGGCAGCTAACACTGAATACACAATACTTTATTTCAAAAGAAGAGTCAGTCATTTTAAAGCAATTGTTAAATGTATTCCTTTGGTGTGTCATAAACAAATGAAATTGAAATAAGACACGATGTGTTCTTTGCTGTACAGCAATGCCCTAATCAGACTACTAATGCCTACTGAAAATCATATTTCAAATTGAGTGTTAAAACTAAGCATCACAGGTGACTTCGGATATTTTATGATCTATTTAAAATGATCAAACATGGTACTGTACTTAGTTGTTTGATAATGCATACTCCATACTAAACATGCACGGGTAAACACTAGTTGCAGTACAGTTAAAGGTCACCAGACCTATGAACAGATCCAGTATGTGTGTTTGTAACCATTGTTAACAATATTATAAATATGTTATTAAGGAGCAAAGACGTCTAAAAGACAAACAAGGCATTCTTCAACCGCACATACAGCCTAGTGTCAGATAGCTCAGTCTCAGCGACTAGGCTACTTCAAACATAGTAATCACTCAAAACATGCAACTAAATACACTAAAGAATGGCTAAGATAATAATAACTTTCTTGTTGGTTACATTTTTATATGCAAATTATTTGGCTGAACAAACATGTAAAGTAATAGTCTGACTAAAAACACAAAAGGAGTCCATTAAATTGCAGATAGTGTCAAATTCTTTGAGTGATAGTTCCTTTTTGTAATGTAGAAGGATGGCATTTTTTCCTTAATATTTTTTTTTTACAGACAACAATTATATAATGATCATACTCTGTCCATATGTATTCTTAACTCTAAAGCTGGGATTTCCATCGTGCCAGCAGGTGTCAACATAACACTATTTTTAAGGATGGTCTGACTACAGCCAAATGTTTTTCTCTGGCAACGACCCATAAACAGATTCTGTCCAGAGGCAGGAAATAAGATCAGCGCTTCTTGTCTTTGTTACCACACAAACATTCCGGAAAAACCTGCATGCTGACCTTGACTTGTGCTAAAATCTAGTCATAAATTAAACTTTTTTTTTCGTAGTAATTATATCTCCCACACAATAGCAGCCCTCATAGGCACTTTTCAACGAGACAGCAGGAAAGGTTTATGGAACATTTAGACTCCAGTCACCCTCCAGATAGGGTTAGTGTCTCAACTGGGGCTTCTTGAATGTCCCATGTTTCAGTGTTAGAAAGTCACAAAAAACAGAAAGAACCTCCCCTAACCCAAAGGATATGTTGCTAACACCACAGGTCTATACTCATATAAAGCATTGTACAGTATATGTTATTTGATAATCTAATTATGAGTTAAATTCCACAGCAAATGGTTCACCTGTTAAAATAAGAACAATTTATAGGATTTTGATAAATTAAAATGCATTTTTGGGGGTGATTTTTTGTTAAAAAGGTGGGAGATGATGCTTTTTACAGAGTCTTTAAATATGGAGTGATGTCACATCACTTTCTTTCAACCACATTATGGATAGGGTGGCTGACATCATGGTTAATTATTTTGGGGCACAATAGTATGATAAGTCCATGAACGAATTTCATTAGATATGCTTAATATAAAATGCTGATTTGGGGATCTCTCCATGATAGCTGTGTAAAGGACTCATACCTGGTAATGTTTCCATATTAACCTCTTGTAATTGCCTTTAAACGTATCATGTTTAATCATTTTGAGAAGAAAAAGAATAAAAACAGAGCTCATTCGGATCCCTTTTCATACATCTTTTTTTCTTTTCGAGGGTATTCTTAAGGATTTGAATTGTGTCTATGTGCCTTTATGTGGATGTAGCATTAGCAACATCAGCAGTCACATCACAATGTCTCTGTGCTTTCAAAAGTTCCCTCTCGATGGGCCCGAGACAGATAGCTGAAGCCCATCAACAACACGTTTTAACCTGAAATGGACAGATTTCTGGGTGATCACACTTTTAACCACTATCCTATCTAGAAAACAGTAGAGCAAAAGTTAATGTCTGTAGACTGTTTGCAAAAGACCACTGACTATATATATAGATATATATATATATATATAAAGAGACAGAGAG
>JAUZNJ010032130.1:0-38980 GCA_034780135.1 Jordanella pulchra | reverse complement strand
TTGAAATGTTAATAAAACCAGTGATTTTCTTGCTGCTGTTGAGGCACTGCTATTATTTCGAACACAACTGTATGTATTATTACTTTGAATTTAGTTACCAGGTTCCAATGATCGTTATTTGCTCAGATCCAAGTCGTCAGGTTTCCTGATAAGCTTGTCTTGATGATATGGTCGTGTTTGTCTGCAGGAGGCTGTCCAGTGTGTGGACGAGCTGGACTTGGGCTCTCAGTTGCACATCTTTGTGCGCATCGGGGTGGAGTCGACTCTGGAGCGCAGTCAGATCACAAGGGACCACATGGGCCAACTCCTCTTCCAGCTGGTGAAGCAGGACATTCTGCCTAAAGCCCAGTTGTACAGAGGGTCAGTCCACCTGCTGAGTGCTTGTTGCTTGGGAATGAAGCAATGGCAGGAATCTTTCTGTGAATTGGAAAACTTTGCGTTTTTATGACAGAGTGCAGCCATGTTTCAGTTTTAGAGAAAAATGACCTGAAAGATGTCTTTATTAAGTCCTGCGTTTGTGATGCAGCCTTGAAGCTGTTGTTTTATCTTGAAACTCAATTACTAATCATTTGTTTTGTAAAGAAAAAGTGAATCCTGTCTTCCTCCATAATCTTTCAGTATATGCCAGGGATTTTAATTAGGGAGTAAAATGACCTGCAAAAGTAAAAGTTCCCTTTTTTTTTTTTTCTTTTTACATTAATTACAAACAAAGTCTTCATTCTGATGCACTTCTGTGTCATACCTTTCTATTCAGTCCCTGCATCTTATTTATTTCAAAAAGCTCCATCCTGGTCAGTTTGGATGAAGACAGTCTTTGAACATCAGTTCTTCACTGAAGAATCTGGTCGAGTTATTCTAGCAAATGAGCTACGTTTTAATGCATAGCTTTGTCTTTATGTTTTGGGTCACTATAAAGCAATGAAAAAACACCATGTTTCAACATGATACACGTAGGTGGCATAAAATTCACATCACACGTCACGTTTTTGCTTGTAGCGCAAAAATGTTTCGTTTTGGATCCATTTTAGCAGAGCTCCTCCCTGCATGTTTGCTGTGTTCCTCATATGGCAAACTTTTAATGGAACGTCTCACTGCTTTCTTTCAGCAATCACTCTATCCTCGGCACTTGTCAGTAAATCCTGTGGAGTTTGCTGCAGCACCTCCAGAGAGGGCGTGGCCATAAGCCAATCCTCTGGTTGATGCTCTGTATTTATATGTAGATGGCATCACACACAGAGAAAACAGTTGGAAAGCATCATACTTTGATTGTTTTAAAGGACATAAGTGTATTACAAACACGCATGTCATGTTTTTATTTCTAAAAAGAACTGTAGGCTTTCATATCAATAGAAAATCTCATATTTATCTATTTTTATTTGTTTATTTTTAAGCTTGAATGCCTCTTTGCTGTCTCTCAGGTTTGCAGACACGTTGGAGCTGGCTGATGACATGGCCATCGACATTCCCCACATATGGCTGTACCTGGCCGAGCTGCTCAGCCCTTTGCTGAAGGACGGATGCTTCTCTATGAGAGAGCTCTTCAGGTACTCCCAGTAGTTCAGCTGATCCGGTATGATGGACATCCTAGAACCTCTCTTTATCCACAGAGATCTAATGCTGCGCACTATAAATCATTGTTCATCACATGTTCTCTGCTCTTATGTACAAACTTTTTACAGCCATTATTCTGCACTTTTTTTGTACACTTTAACAAAAGCTCATTTAGTTTCTGCATTTTCCTAAAATCCATCTCAGTGCTGCTCCAAGTGGTTGAATGGTGGCTTTAGCAATTAAATGTTCCTCTCCCTGTGTTCACCCTCCATGCTTCAATAAGTCTAACCTAAGCTAGGCTAAGTTAGCTTCCACTGTCTTCTATCCTGACCACTTTGTTGACATTTTTTTCCACACAGAGTTGTGTTTTAATGCAGAGTTACATTTGAAAACTCAGTAACACATATATGGTAACTTAATTATCTCTTCTGTTTGTTCACAGTGAATTAAGCAAACCTCTGCTTCCTGTTGGAAGAGCCGGGATCTTGATATCTGAAATACTGCACCTACTATGCAAACAAATGGTAAGCATCATTAGGGTCATTTAAGTCTCCTGCTCTCATTTCTGTAGCTGCCAAAACATATTATCATTTATCTCCAATGTTCTCCAATGTTGTCCTGCGGTCAAATAAAGCGAGTTGTTAACTTGTATAGACAAGTTTACCATCCAGACCTATGGGGGTTTCTGCAAAGTGCTTCTGGTAACGTGTTGCATAGAGTGTGTGGGAGGGAGAGCTTTTTAGGTTTTGGCTTTCTTGTTTGTCTCCATTGACTCGGTAAAGTATGAAATTTGAAACCTTTCTTACACTTCCTCTGATTATCGTCCCAGTTTGATATCATGGCAGATTAGGGAAGATAAACCACTTTCCTTTATGAGAAATAATTAAGAACACTTTACAGAGACCTTGCTATCAATTGTAAATAAGCCCTTACCTTATTCAACAGGACATAATTAGCGGAAATAGCTTGGTGGTGGAAATAAACCAGAGAAGCTCGTTTTCAAATGAATCACATCAGTAAAGCAGCAAGACATAGTCCAGATAGAAATAAGTGTTGTTGTGTTTTGCCTCCTCAGAGCCATAGGAATGTGGGGTCTTTGTGGAGGGAATGCGGCCTGAACTGGGCCGACCTTTTAGCAGAGGGGGAGGACGTCCAGGCTTTCATCTCACAGCAGGTTGGTGGTAGAAGACCGAGCTCTGGCCTCTTAGCAGCAGACACATCAACTGCAGGAACACTTGTTTAACCCGAATAGAGAATTTGTATACTGAATTTTTAATTTTATTTTTTATGATCTACGTCTTTCAGATTCTATGGCATCTCTTGTCATCCTCATTGGGCCACTGTCCTTTTGCTTTGTTACAAACAGAAACTCCAGTTCCTTCAGCCAGAAAGTTTAGATTCTGCAGAGGTGCAAACGAAACGGATCTTGTCTCCTGAGGAGCTAAGTCAGAAGCTAGAGAAACTCCTCCTGGAGGACATGGCCAGTGACGAGCAGATCTTTGACTGGGTGGAGGTACGAATACAAAACAATACCCCTTTCAAAAGAAATACCGATATTAACTCCTGTTAATGCATGATGAAGACACTAGACTGTAGGGATTGTTGCAGCTGCAGAAGTACCTGATGGGGTTTTGTTCATTAAACACTTCAAAAGGAACAGCTCATTTTAACAGGAAGAAACGTGCAGCAGAACCAGGCTTGGTTTTAATAAAAGTAGATGCTCTGGCATAGTAACCAATCAATCTTGTCTTTATAATTCATTAAGCCATGGTATTCCATGTGCCGTATTTTTTATATTTTATCTACTATAAGTGTTTGTTGTTTTTTAGGGCCTCTAAAAGGAATGCTTCGATTAAAAGTCACTCATTACTTTAATGATGTATCGGCAGTCCTGTAAGCCTGTCTAATACCAACTGGGCTGTTAACTGGGACTGATTTATAGGTCTTGATCTGCAACTTATTTCAAGACTCTTCCTGATTAGCATCCCTTTGCAAGATCCTGAAGCCCAACAAGCTTACTGCATCACACCTGAACTGTTTCACTTTCTAGGCAAACCTGGACGAGTCTCAGGCGAGCTCATCTCCCTTCCTGAGGGCTTTGATGACGGCTGTGTGTAAAGCAGCAGTGAAAGGTAAGCAGTCCATTAACAGCAAGAAACACTTCTCTGTTAATTATATATGCAGCTTTCTGTGCACCAACTCTGCTGCTTGTGTTTGACCCACAGATGAGAACCCTAACTGTCGCGTGGACACGGCCATCATCCAGAAGAGGTTGCCTGTATTACTCAAGTACCTTAACTCAGACACTGAGCGACAGCTGCAAGCACTTTATGCACTTCAGGCGCTGATTGTTTCTCTCGATCAGCCTCCAAGTAAGTACTTCAACAAAGCAAATGCTCCCATGGTTCAGAATAAACAAACAAATGATTAAATAACAAGGAAATAATCACTTTCCTCAGATTGTATAAACATTGTTAAAAATGTTAACTGTAAAGTTTTTAGTTTTATGGACAACATGGATGGATTTTTGTTGCTAAAGTGCAGACTGATGACTACCTCCAAAACTATAAGATGCGATTTCTATATAGACATTAGAAGTATGAGACAGATTTCTTTATTTAAGGACACAGAGGGGGAAATGAAACTTAATTTTGAAATATTTGTGTTTTCAGAGTTTCCATTAGAGATAAGCATGTATTGACTGCTGATTGTTTATATGTAATTCACATCCTTTCACTCCTTATTTCAAACTTGCTGATCTAAACACATTCTAGGGAAATATGTTTTACTCCAGAGTTTAATGAAAAGTCCAAACACCTTCCATCCCAAAGATTTCAAACTCTGGAGATTGGGGGGGGGGGGGGGGTGAAATTAAACCTATGTAAGAACCTTTAATTTAGAAATCTGAATTAAAAACAAAAAGTCTTAATTTTTATGACCTGGTTTTAGAGTCTTGATTAAGTCTTGATTAATTTTGGATTAAAGCAACTTTAAACCACTAGGGGGCTCTAGACCTGAAACATTCAGGTCTGGCCTCCCTGACACATTAGTTGGCACTGCACTACTGCAAAATTACACACATGTCCTCGGTGTTTGGAATCGGGTAACAGACCACTGGACAAGGCCACATATACATCTGATCAGGTCAGTATTAAGCTCATATCTGTTTTGTTCCCCAACAACACCTTTTAACTTTGCTCTGGTGTTTAGTGGGAGCTGTGTAGCAGCCCTCTGGGTCACATGACTCATCAGTGGCGGATCCGACCCTCTACAGTTTGATAGGAGAGTTTTAGAGAAGTGCTGCTGCGTGGAGCTCTGATAAACACCAAGTGCTGAATATTGACCTGAAAACTAATTTGAATGCCTCAGATAAAGCTAATACTTGGGGTAAAAGTTAGGCAGTGTTGCTTTAAAATAAAAGATTTTCAGCAGCGTCTCTGCTCTCTTGCAGACCTTCTCCGGATGTTCTTTGACTGCCTGTACGATGAGGACGTAATCTCGGAGGACGCTTTCTACAAGTGGGAGTCGAGCAAGGACCCTGCCGAGCAGGAGGGAAAAGGCGTGGCCCTCAAATCGGTCACGGCTTTCTTCACCTGGCTGCGGGAAGCCGAGGAGGAGTCTGAGGATAATTGACGAGGGCGACTCCCGGGACACGGCGTTGTGGAAGAGCATCCTAAACATCAGAACAAATTTCTAAAGAGGCTGCACGGACAGGGCGGCGTGTTTACGGCTGGAACTTCTTTGTTTTTTTTTTCTTTTCTTTTCCCTCCGCCTGCGGTACAGTTCTGAAACAAACCGCCATCTTCAGTTTGGATTCCAACGGTGGAAGCACTAAATACTGTATCATACATAGAAAATATTTTTGTTTTAAATTTTAACTTACTTTTTTTGTTACGTTTTTAAGAAGAGACTTAAAGATACATAGGTTCTGGACTCCTTAATTTATTATTTTTTTAAGGACTGCAAATATGAAAATTATTTAACATTTGCAGATGCTCACAATGAGAACACAACAACAGAAATAACAATATAATTATAATAACAAAATAATTGAGGTAAATATCCTCCCTGGTTTTCACTCTGGATGAGGACAGGGTAAGAGCATCTTTATTTTAGGATGAAGGTGAAGCAAAACGGGGTGAATAAACAAGAACTCATAACTGTCGGGGGTCAAAGGTCATCTCGTTATCACCAGGAAGTTGGTTTCCTCAGCCTCGGCTCGGCCTGCGTTGGTATGAACACACGCCTCACGTGAGGTAAAATATGCATCCAGGCAGAGATGCAAATCAGAACTGTCCTATTGTGCAGATGAACAAATTGAAAAAGAACTAAAGTTCAG
The DNA here is from genome assembly GCA_034780135.1 of Jordanella pulchra. NCBI lineage: Eukaryota > Metazoa > Chordata > Actinopteri > Cyprinodontiformes > Cyprinodontidae > Jordanella > Jordanella pulchra. Next base: position 33,090 of record JAUZNJ010032130.1, on the reverse strand, counting down.
GATCCAAAAGCAAAGGCCAGGGTCGGCTGAAAACAAGATGTTGTAATTCTCATGACCTTCGAAGCAGAGGAAAGCTTGTAAATACATTAAAGACGAAAAATGTATTTAAAAGGTTCTGATTCTTGTGACTTGTCTTTGTTGTGGGAGATGTGGATTACCCTGCTGGGTGTGGGCTGCTTTCTGGGCCCGTGGAGATGCTTCTAGTTATTCCTGTGAAGCTGTTTGACCTGAAAAGAGTCGATAAGAAACTAGGAAATCTCTTCTAGTTTTAAAGTCTTAAAGACACTTTTACCTCCTGGAATATAAACAAAAAATGACGTTGTTCAGTTTTCATTTAGTAATTTCCATGAAACAAATGATTCTTTTTTTTTTTAACTCCATAATCTTTTTATGGTTTATATTTTTTCCCTTTTGAACAGAATTGATTATCTTAGATATATTGACATTATAGCTAGGATGCAGCTATTCTTCAGATTTCGCTAGATTTTCCTTACAGATTCACCATTAAACATCTGAAAACCTGAGATTTTATATCAGCATCATTTAAGAGATGGATATCAGTCTAATGCCCCACACTACAACTATTAACTGAGATATGAGGAAACAAGACGAGCAGCTGAAATGAACTTCTGCCATACGACAGCTGGGTGAAAAATTGGACATAGCACCAGGAGTGTAGAGTTAAAACCTCCAAGGTTGAGCAAAGATAAAATGAGGATACTTGCTGGGTGTCCCTCCTGGTTGGTGAGTTTTCTAAGGCCAATCTAACTGGGAGGAGACCCTGCAGCAGACCCAGAACCCGTTAAAAAGACTGGGGCACTTCTGGCCTGGGAGGCCAAGGTAACAAGATGGATGTTTGGGTTTCACTGTGTTAAAGGGAACCAACAAGGGATTCGGTTGCTATATCAACAAGAGAGATTAGGTAACAATTAAAAAGGAGTTGGAGATTATTAATTTATTAATGGATATATTCAAAGAGAGAAAATGCACAGAAACCCTACCTCCATCTCTTCTCCAGGAGCAGTCTTCTATTTTAAAGACACACCGTCCCTCTTCCTCAGTCTGCCTTCACAACTCAAAGATGTTTCAACCTCCTTATCTATCACAACTATTCTGGCACCCCAAGGGAGTTTATTTCCCGCCTCTCCAGCTCCAACCGGCTGGATCTGTGTGTCTAATTATTTTCAAGGCTGGATTCTTACCCTCAAACTTGTGCAGTGGCATTCTCACAAGGTTCACAAGAGTGCAGGAATTATTCACAACATGGGAAATATACCAAAAAATATTTGAATATAGGAAGGCTTTAGAAAATGTTTTAAAAAAAACTCATTTCTTATTATTTCAGTCCAACGAAATAACAGGTCATCCTTACACAGTTGGTAGATTGCAGTAATGTAGACTTTATGACAGATGTATGGACAACATTCATGGATAAGCCATTTGACTCTGACCTAGTAGTGACCAGAGCCACAATTAAAGGAAATATAGTTCAGTTTTTTATAATGATTACCTTTAACCCTTTAAAGCCAAATGTATCATATTTGATAAATGCATTTTTGAGACCTCTGCATCATCAGTGGGATATTTTCGCTCTTGAGAACCCGACTTAATAAATCAGAAATATGTAGGGAACAGAAAATGTATAAAAGATTATATGGAAATGTCTAATGTATCAAAATTTATGCAAGTAATGATCAAATTTAACATACAAAATTTGTTGTTTTTTTTTCAATGACAACTCCTATATTTAAAAAATCAGAATTTCCTGTCAATTATTTCATGGTTTGGGCTTTAAGGGGTTAAAATAATGTAGCTGTAAAGTTCCTGTAGAAATCTTCTCTCCAATACAGAGCTCATCTTTAACACTGGTTCATGTGCAACTTTTTTCCAGCAGCAATACAGCTTCTTCTTTAACTGAATATTAAAGTCAAAAGACACTAATTGTATTTTTTGGCACAGATTTTGTTTCTGACAAAGTGGACAAGCTGTCAGGTAAGACTTTAAATAAAAGATCCGTTAGTGTTTGAGGAAAGAAAATAGATTTCTTCATCTCTTAAGTTGCAATATTTAAATTAAAATGTTTAAAAGAAACATTTTAATTGGGGTTTTTTCAGCCACAATGGCTCTATTTTATTATTATTATTATTTGAATCTGAGGTTCCGCGTGACGCCGCACGTCATCAACGGTCCACGAGGGGCGGGGCTCGTTAACGGAGAAATCGAAATAAAGGATCCTGCAGAAATCTCTCCTGAAACTATCCCACTTCCCAGCGCACTGCTAAGAGGTAAACCTGCTTTGCATAAATAATCACCTTATACGGATCATTAACTTACACCGATTTCATGCTTGGAAACGCTGCTGATTGGAGAGGTTGTTTTTTTTCGTTCCCACTGCAACTGAAATGAATTTTATCTGCCTTGTGCGACGCCATTACTGTGCTCCCAACCCCACGGACAAAATGGCGATTGTGACAGAAAGAAAAAAAAAATCCTCGCTTATTGTTTATGGAAGATGAGATGAAGTTTGGTTAAAGCTGGTGGATCTGGAGGGTCGCTGCGGTGTTTTTGGAGGCGGTGGTGCTTTTCTGTAGAGGCTAAATCCACCTCTAGGTTCAAATGAACGGGAATGAATGAAGGGGGGGGGGATGCTTTTTAGCCACGAATATAAACAAATTCCTCTACACGTGCTCATTGTGGTGCTTTATCATTTTCTTTTTAGATTAATCTTCTGTGATGCCGATTCGCCGAGCAGCCGCTACTCCTACCCAGGAGAAGGCTCCTTCTGCGGCTGCAGAGAAAGGTGAGGCCGGGGTCGTACACACCCCCCCAAAAAAATATGGACCCCTGAGCAGCAACCCCCTCCCATGCACATCTAAAATCAGGGTTCATTAAAGCTCACCCTGACCTGCTTTACATTTGTCTTAAAACTATTGATTACTTTTTTGTACTTTTTTTTTTTAAGATCCGTGAGTGAGTGTGGATTTGGTTTTATTATATTACTACACAAAAAACGTCATGTTCTTTGTTTAGTATTCTTTGTTTTTCTTAACTTCAAAGACCCAGAAGCCACATCAGAGGAGTCGCCCCCTGCTGAGGAGGAGAAGCCTGCATCCTCAGCTGCCCCAGCTGAGGGGGGGGCCTCAGGTGATGGACAGGCTGAGGGGAAAACCGAAGAGCAACCGTTGGAGCCAGAGACAAAAACTGAAGACAGAAAAGAGTGAGTTGTGACCGAGACATGGGTGGGTGGTGAAAGCGCTGCGATATTTCACTTTGATAGCACTTTTATCTTTTGAAATGATCCTTACCTCTGCTGGATTACTACAGACTGCTCACATGGTCGCAGTGTTGTGTTCCTCTAAGATGTGAGGTCCTGTCACAGCCACAGTAATTCCCTGCACACTAGATTAGTTAACAGACCAACGGCTCACAGTCATGGAGGAGTCCAGGAGGAGAAGATGCACTTTTTTGTTTTTTTGCCCTCAAGAATTTTTTATTACAGTTTAACAGAACAGTACCAAAAATGTTATGTTGTTTTGATTTTCTGTCCAGGGGATTTCTTTTGAAAAACAAACAAAAAAATGGCCTCTTGTCATGCAGAAGAGCCTTTTCTTGCAATTTTAAGGTTGATCTGTTTCGCCCCATAAGGTCAATTCTTTCCAAGTTATCTGCTTGTCTTCAGTCATTTTTCTGTGAAACAACAAAAAGTGGAACCGTGGAAAAAAAACAAGCACACATGCAGTTTGGACAGAGGATGTTACAGTGATTCCATGTCCTGTATCAGGTTCTAAAAGAAACACTGGGAGTTGTTGTTACCCAAGGCACAGAATGTGAGTTCACCCTGTTTCTGTCTCAAATGGTTTTTTATATAGCCTAGAATATTATCTATGGAAAGCACAACTGTGTTTTATTACACATTTTTTGACTCTTAAGTCTCATCGCAATAAAATAATAAAATTTAGAGGGAAGAAGGTTCAGTTTTTCCAGTTGGTTATTGGTAGCAGATGGTTAATTAGCAATAAAGGTTTACATTTAGAACAACACACCTTCTTTTATGTCTGTTATCTTGAACAATAAAAGGTTTTCCGATGCGTTTCATTTCCAATACTGCAGCTTTGAGTGTGAAGCGATTTGATCCTAACTAGATACGATATCGACATTAATCATGCATACTTGTATTACTTATTTCATTGTGTGGAATTATGGGAAAGGTTTGATCAAATATTTCTCAGACGGAGAACAAGACTTGACAGCATCAGGTATGAGAACAGTGACCCATTTCTTATTTACCAAAGGGTTGAATAAACTAAACCGAAGAAGCTACGTGTTTATCTGAGATTTTAGACACAGGCCAATATTTTTCTGATATTATTTGGCTGAAATCAGACTCATTTCCGATGTCAATATCTGATCTGTACATCCCTAAGTTTAACAGCAAGAGAAAGCAGTTTGTCAGCTCTATTAAATAGCTATTAGAGTCTCATGATGCCCAAGTTCAGTCTGCATTGTAAGCCCAATTAAACCCGTCAAAATAAATGAAAACAATTATTTATGTACTAGATTTTTTTTCAGTATAATCAATACTTATATTCTGCACCAATATACATATTATTTGGATTAGTATTTTTTATCTTATTTATTTTTTGTTAACCATTTTATGCCCTCAAACAAAATGAATTGGAATCTAAACGTTTATAGTTGCATGAACACAACAGTATAACATTTATAGCACTTTTCCAGTCGCACTGAGCTGTCAAATGGCTTTTGTTATAGAGTTGGAAGTTTGCATTAATCATAGAAGTTACAGGCCATTTCTTTTGGGGGGGGGGGGGGGGGCCTGAGGGCGCGCCCCCCCGGCCGGCGTAAATTCCTTTCAAACTATTTGTAGCTAATTGCAAAAAAAAAAAAAAAAAAAGTTGTAAGACAAATCATTTAGGCTCCACAGTGCAGCTATGTCCTCGAACATTGACACAACGTTTAGCATGCATCTATTGAATATTTGAGCAGAGGATTGCAGGATGCTAAAACACCTCACGAGCTGAGCGCATCATAGCAAAGGAAAACTTTGACAAGAGGGGAAAAAAAGAGAATGAATACATCTAGATTTATGTTCTGCGATTTCAATTTCTAGCTCTATGCAGCTCCGGAGCATATTTCATGTAAATAACATTTGGGATTATAAAGATTGCTACACTTTTTACCCTCTTCCTCCTCCTGTTCTCTCAGATGGCAATAAATAATTCTGCACTTAGAGTAGAGGCATTTCAGCTCAAATTACCATTGTAGTCATGAAGACGGGTGTTCTGAAACTTGAATTTTGTCTCTCTTGCCGGTGATAAACAGAGATATTGTGAAATGCCCGGACTGCGCGGCTGGACAGTGCTCCACACACTGCTATGTTCTCCTTCTAAGGTGAGGATGTGATTAAAGATAAGGGTGGTAATGATCACAGTGAAATATCGCTTGAAGCCTACTGACCCAAACCCCATCACTGAACTTGTGTTGCTCCCTCTGGTGGCAGGATGAAAGATGGCGTCAAGTATAAGAAATCCAAAACCAAGAAGGTGAAACGGACAATTCCTGCATGGGCTAGCGTCACCTCAAGCAAAAATATTCCTGTTACCAACTTTGCAGGCAGGCAGAACCAAGTGGATAACATCCTTGTGGAAGCTATAGGGGTGTGTACCAACTCTGAGCTCATCTTGGTCCTCCTCTTCTCTCCATGCCGTGTGTTTCTTTCAATGCTGTTTGTTTTCTTTGCAGTCCTCTAACGAGAGGTCTGGGATGTCCTACCAGTCCGTCATGAAATATATTTTGAAAAAATACCCAGGGATGGAGCTTAACAAAAAAAAGTTTATCATCAAGAAGGCGATGAAGAAACACTTGGAGAAGGGCACAATCAAACAGGTAAAAGGTCTTTAACTTTCCCTGCAGCATCGTGGGAAGAAGGCCTTTCACATAAGGTGTGGTTTGCTGCGGGATTCGGTACATTTATGCTTGTTGTTAGCGGTAGAATGCTAGCACCAGCTATGCTGATTAGCAGCAAGGAAGAATAGGCTGTGTGTGCACAAACATTTAGGCCAGGGGTCTGCAACCGGCAGCTCTTTGTACCTTCTAAAAGAATCGGGAACCCAGGATTGGTTTTGAACACAGTATAATAAAACGTCAGTTTAAGTAGAATTAGATTGAAATAAGATTTTAAAAAAGTTATAATATTTTTTAAGATTTATTTTCTTTTTTTTCCCACTATTAGCTTAGAAAACTATGTGCTTCCTTTCGCATCATTTTTCACTGAGTTGTATAAAATACAAATGAAGTATTGGCTCTTTAAAATGGAAAACCAATTATTTATTTAAGATATTCAAATACTAAGTGTTTTTTTTTGTTTGTTTTTTTTTTTTTTTAAACCAATGCAATATTTGCTTCTCTGATTGGCTTTAATTCAGCTGCACTTGGGGCAAAATGGTTCTTTGGATTTTAAAGGCTGCAGACTTCTGGTCTAGGTCCAGAGAGCAGATGGAGTAAAACATAACTACGGTGAAATTCACTTATTCTTTTCTTGATAATAGTAATAAACTGCCTTTCTGTGACACAAGCCACTGAAAATAACGGGTTTCAGAGCTCAAGCTTGAACGAAACGTCACCCTCCTGCAGGTTTTCTTTCATATTACGTTAAATGTTTAAAAAAATCAGACGGATGCTTTTTATTACCCAGTGTAGTTTCTGAAACATTTAATTTTTTATGGGAAGCAGCTTTCTAAGCTCTGTCTCTGTGTAAAAAAAGGTAACTGTCCATCATATCTGGTCCTAATACCTCCCAGGCCTTTAAGGTCACTTAAATAAAATCTGCATGGCGGCATGAAGTGGGTTAAAAGATCTCTGAAAAAGTGAGAATACTGTCCTCTGAAGTGGCCATGAGCTGAAAAAAACAATGTCAGTTTGTAGCAGAGTGAGTCCCAGAATCCACAACTACAGCTGCATTGGTTGTACTATGATTTCCTTAACCTCATCAGTACCCAGATGTGATGGATGGAACCAATAGTTCTCCTCTTTATCAGGAGATCCAGGAATCTGGGTGTAAATCCATGGCCGTTATTAGGTTACTGTACGTGCATCCTTACAGGCTACAACTAGCTCGGTTTGATTCAAATATTCATTTTTAAAGCTCTTCTGGTTTTTACTAGCTACAGTTAACATAGATTTTTCTATTGTTTCTGTCTCACAGCTAAAGGGAAAAGGCCTTTCAGGAACCTTCGCCATCGGTAAACAGCCTCCTCCATCCAAGGTGTGTTTCTGTACTTATTTCTCATTTTATCTGGATTTTTGTTTTTCCTGGAAGGAAACTCTTTGGTTTCACGCAGGTCGTTTGCTAAAACACAACATCCTGAGGTTGATGCGCATTATCACAAATTCTAACATGCTAATAATGGTGGTAAGGATGAAGCTTCCTGCTGTAACTTCGTATTCAATAGAACTTGATGGGTCAAAAATGAACAGTGTTGATCTTTCTGTTGTGGTTTTGAATCAATGAAAGAACTTTTTGGAAAATGTAGCTCTTATTAAAAACCTTTGGATGCCTTTGCTTCTTCATAGAAACTAGTGTTACTAAACCCTGCTAACTCTGTTCATTATGGTTCATTCCTTTGTGAGGAAATTAAATATATTTTTAGTGTCTTGATGAGAACATGAGCATAAAATACTGTTGCTGCTCACCAGCCTTTTTTACTCCTAAATCAAACGTATGACTTGTGTCTTGCAATATTAAAAAAACAATTTATATTTTTTAATGGCAAAGGTCTCTAAAAGGGTTTTTTTTGTATCACTGAAGCATCATCAGGAGCAGCGAGTGTAAAGATAAGCGCTTAACGTTTGACTTCCTGTTAGTTTTCCTTTTAACTGGAAGCAGCCTTAACAGGGTGGATGAAAGAGGACTTCCTGCCAGGCTGGACGTTTTCATTCACAAACCTGCCATCATTTTAAAATGGTTTGTATGTCAGTTTGTGTTACTTAGTGGGAAAATGAGCAGCATTGTTCTTCCATGTCAACCTCCATCCTTCACTATGTGGGCTGGTCAGAGCTGGAAGCAGATTGTAGATTCTTTAAACATAATCTGTGACTCTAATAACTGGAGGGTTTAGTTTCTCAAAAGTATCTCTCTGATCGTTGTGAACGCCTAGAATAAGATCTCGTCGTTGCAGCCAGATGTGATTCTGCTGTTTCTGCCTGTAGAAAGGAGCTCAGAAGCAGGAGTCTCTGGGAGATGCCCTTCCTCTGATCATCACTCGGCTCTGTGAGCCCAAAGAGGCGTCTTACTATCTGATCAAGAAGTACCTGGAGCAGCACTTCCCCAGCTTCAACATTGAAAACAGGTATCATAGCAACCCTTTGTCTTTTTATCTCATCTGGATTTAAACGGAATAATCAAGCTAACTAATAGCAGGTTCGGTTTAGCAAGACTGCACGTATGCATGTGTGTAATAATTTTGTTTTTGTCAGGCCCGACCTCCTGAAGGCAGCCCTGGTGCGGGCCGTGGAAAAAGGACACCTGGAGCAAATCACAGGGAAAGGAGCAAAAGGAACCTTCCAGGTAAATGTCTCCTAACCTGTTTTTGTTAGTAATTGTTTTCACTGTTTACGTTCAAGTTACTTTACCAGGCGTGCATTCGTTCATGTGTTCTGAATCGTTTCCATCTCAGCTGAAGCGAGCTGCCAAAGAGGCGCAGCTGAAAGGCAGCATGTTGGAGGACGCCATCACGGTTGCTATCACAGCTATGAATGAGCCCAAAACCTGCAGCACCACGTCTCTGCGCAAATATCTGGTAGATTCCAACAAGGACATAAAGGAGAACCTGTTGGGTAGGTTTCAAAAGCATTAGCTTGAATAGGACATAAAAGTTTGACTTTATCTAGCTTTAAACATTTATTGTAATCACTGTCTTGAATTAAAAACAGTCAAAGGTCATGTTCACAAATATTTAAACCCCACCAGTGTTCAGGTAGTTTCGAATTCGATTGATTAGAACTGTAGGTTTTGGGACTGTTAGGCCGATAACAAGGAAACATTTGTGTCATGTCCTTAAACCTTGAACTCTCCTCTGCAGTGGCCAATTTGAGGAGGACTCTGACCAAATGTAAAGTTCTGGGCTGGATGGAGCAGATCACTGGTCATGGTTTCACAGGGACCTATCAGCTCTCCTTCCCATTTTATCCCAGGTAATCCAGCTCCCTTTACACGTTGCGTCATGAGATCATTGAAAGGGGCCTAGGCGCATACTGTCTGTTTTGTTTTTTTTAAATATTCATGTTAAAGCAAAGCAATATAAATTAGTAATCTTGAAAATGTTTGTTTACGTGTGTTTTTTTTTTTTTTTTGGGTTCTTTTTAACCAGGAGTGATTAGCAGATTTAAACATCTTTGTACACCGTCTCCATCTGCTGGCAGTACTTAGTCAAACATCTGTCAACCTTTTCAGCCTCTGCTTCTTTTTATGTTTGGTTGTATTCCAAGCCCTACCTGTGTGGAAGACTGTTTAAAAATCAGAAAAAATGCCGAATAAGTTGTTAACGTACTGGAGCTTGGGCTCCATGTTGACTTTTCTTTTATCCTATTATTACAGTCCCACCACCCTTTATCCAGAGAAGTTCAAAGATGCTCCAAAAAAAGTGGTCCGACCGAAGCAGACTGTAGATTCCTCAGATGAGGAGGAAGAAGAAGAATCCGAGGAAGAGGAGTCAGAAGATGAAGCTCCGGCTCGAAAGAGGTAAATACAAGCAGCAACTTTCTGTTTTTTTTTTTTTGTTTGTTTTTTTTTTTGTTTTTTTTTTTTTTTTTTTTTACAGCAGGGATACTCTTATACATGTTTCTGTATCATCTAACTTATCAAATCAAACTCAGGAAATCTCAGAAGAGGCCTCCGCCCAAGGCTCAGCGCCCTCCACCAACCAAGAAATCACGCAGTGTCAGCAAGTCCAAGGCAAGAGGCAAAGGTCGTCCGCTTGCAAAGACGCCTCCTGCCAAGAAAACTGTGAAATCAGGAACGAACCCGTCTAAGAAGGAGACTGTATCGACGCCTAAAGCTACACCTGTGAAGAGAGGCGCTCCCTCCAGAAAGTCTAAAACACCAGCTGTTAAAAAGCTAAGCAAAAGAGGGTCCAGGAAACCGCCGTCCAGAGAGTCATCCCCAGATGAGCCCAAAGTTGAAAAGGTGACGGCAAAAAGCGGGTCCAGGCGAATAAAAGCCGCAGAGTCCTACCCTGAGGAGCCTAAAGTTGTAAAGGAGACTTCAAAAAGCGGATTGAAGCGGCCTAAAGTGGAAGAGTCCACCCCTGAGGAACCTGCGAGCAAAAAGCAGGCTACCAAAGGTGGGTCCAAAAAGCCCAGCTCGGAACCGTCACCTTCTGAGAAGGCTGACCACAAAAAGAAAACAAAAGGCAAACAGTCGGCCCGGAAGTCCAGGAGAGGAAAATATTAAACCCATGAGCGCCTTCCAGGAACTGGGCCGTGCTGCAGTTTCAACGCTCTGTTATTACCATTCTTTTCTCCGTTTTAGACGGCTTTTGTTTTAAAGTTTCTTTTTACTGTAGAGTGAGAACATGATCTTAACAGTTGCGTTAGCTGTGCATTGAGGGTGTGTTGAAGTCCTTTTTTTATTTTATAATTTCTTTTAATTTTATTTTTTTATTTGAAATTCATGTGTAGAACAGCTTGGTTAGTGTTGCCGTTAAAGCTGCCAGCTTGAGGAAAGCATAGCGAAATTCACCAAACTGTAACTAGAGCCATGTGATAACTTCTGTTTGTACGTGTTCATCCCCTCAGTGCTGGCGGATCACATTCCTAATCCCAAGAAAAGAGTTTAGTGTTTGGGTTTTTTTTTTTTTCAAAGGGGGCAGGGGGGGGGGTTGTGAAGTGTTTTTTCATTATTTATAAAAGAGGTTAGACATTAAACAGTCAGTGTTGCTGCTTTATAAAATGAAAGAAATTAAGACTCGTCCTGTGTCGTAGGACTGGATTCTTATCCATATTGGTAAACATTTATATATTTTTCTTTTTTGGGGGGGTGGGTATTTTCAGGCAGCAGCCATATTGATTTAATTTGGAAGACAATTACTATTGAAGTCTGTGTAAGAGAGCATATACATTGGTTTTAATAGCTTATCCACTGTTACTTTGTTTCAAATGATAAGAAATGTGTTGTAAGAAATGGGAGAATACCAGCGTATACAAACCCTGCATGCATGTATACCTTGTTATGCTTTTTTTCCAAGTCATTAATAAAATGGCTATATTTGTAAACTTTGTGCTTTATCTTGTATTAACTATTCTTTGATCATCTACCATACCTGGATGAAATATGTATATATACATCAAATATTAGTGTCCTGTTGATTTTGACTGACAGACACCAGAGCCATAGAGGCCAGGATCTACCACAGCAGATCAGACCCCCCCGAGACGGTTCAACATGTAGCAGGGTGTAAAATGCAAGCAGGGTCAGCATACATAGAAAGGCACAACCAAGTAGTACAGGAACATCTGTACCCAGTATGGACTTCTAGTCCATACTGGGTACAGATGGGACATACCACCGAGAGTGTTTGAAAACAACAGGGCTAAGATTCTTCTTATAAAATAAACTCTTGATTGCATCAGAATAGATTTTGGTTTTGTTAAAAACTGTCACAGGTGGATGGCCTCCTTGACACTTTGCACTGATACGAAAAGTCATGTCAGAATATTGACTGCAGAATATGGTGATTTTATTCTAGCGACAAATATTTCTGTATCAAGTCTTTATTTTTCACTGTTCCAATGTTATATTCTAGTTTTGTAAGAAACCAACTTGAGGTTTTCATGAGCCTAAAATGGCCTCGGAGAACAGATCTGTGTCTTTTTATCCTGTTAGATTTCAGAGCAGCACTTGATACAAACTGCTAGAAAAGCTTGAAGATGCTGCTGAGTTTAAAGAACAAGCACTGGGCTGCTCTAGATCATATCTGTCTGATGATTTCCAGTTTATTCATGGAAATGTTAACTCTCCAAACTCCACGGTTACTTGTGAGATACCACAGGGCGCAGTGTTTGGGACAATTCTCTTAGTTTCATTCGCTCCTAAATCTTGATTAGATGATGAAAACATAATTAAAATTAAGTGTTTTAAATAAAAAAAAAACAGACATTGGCATCTCAGGATAAAAAACTGACAAAGAAATGTCTTGGTCTCTCCATCTGGATGGCTTTAAATCTTCCTTTGGTAATAAGTTCAAACACCATGGTCTTCCTTTTGAAAATGAATTGTGTCATTTAAATATCAAATTTAGTTTCTGGGATTTCAGTCTTCTCTTGGATATTGCCAGAATTTATTATATATTTAATTTAATTTTCTGCCCAGGAGTGATGCTACAACAGTATCCCATCCTTCTTTTTTTATTGCAATGCATTACAATCAGAAAATGCAGTTAAAGACATTCATTCAGCCTGTCCAAATCACTGCATGAGAGTTCTGATTAAACCAAAAGTGGAGATAGTATTAATACTATTTTAGCTTCGCTCAGAGTAGAGTCGCTTCTCCTCAACACTGAAAGGATTCAGCTGAGGTGGCTTGGATGCTTTTCTGGATGTTTCCCTCAGGAGGTGTTCCAGGGAACGACCCAGGACACACTGTGGGGACTATGTCTCTCAGCTGGCCTGGGAGCACCACAGGCTCCCCCGGCAGAGCTGGAGGATGTGTCTGCAGAGCGGGAAGACTGGGAGTCACTGCTGAGACTGATACCGCTTCGATCCAGTCCCAGAGAAAGAGGAAGAGTACCTGTATCAGTTCAAGTTAGGTTTAAAACTCTTTGTTGCAGCTTAGGTTACCCTGAGCCATGTCTGTCAAAGTGCTGCCAGATGCTTCAGCTGCTGGAAGACATGGCATTTTCACCACTGCTATTTTCTCCAATTCCTCTTCACTTTTGAAATGTTTAGATACAGTTCAGCTTTTAAATTTGTTTTCTTTTGTTTGCATTAGTGAACTGGGGTTCCATTTAGCTTTAACTCTTTCTTGGAGGGGGACGTTTGCCCTTAACTTAATGTTTTCCTTGAATATATGATCCACAAGGCCCTGTCTTGGGTAACCCTCATGGCCACCGGCAGTGTTTTTATAATGACTAACTGGCTCAGAGATGATCTGCTCAGCTTTGTTTCTCCCTCAGGTGAAACCAGTATAGGAGCTACAACTTCGATTAAACGTAACTTTTTCTCATATATAGCAGTGCTTCTCTTATTATTTTCTTTTTGTGAGTGTGCGTATATGGATGGTAAGGGATGATTATTGTCACTTGGGGGCGCTGTCAATCTTTGAAAAAAAAAATAGCCAAACTTAAACGTCAAAATAAAAATAAAAAATCCCACGTTTTAACACGAAGAGCGTCGCTAGTTTTAGAGTCCTTTTGTTGTTTGCTTTGGACGTTTCTAATTTTAGGAATTTTGCCAGAATATCTCAAATCAAAGTCTGTTTTTACAGAGCAGGGCTTCGCTCGCATGTTTTCATTGTAACTTATTCACTGCGGCGTTGAGCAATAAGGAGGAATGTGTGTAAAACTGGGAAAGAATGTCTGGGAAGAAACAGCTGGGCGGGGGATTAACTCCGCGTCCTCTTCCGCTGTCTTCCTTATATCTTTGGGAGAAGAAGGGTTCATATTCGCCTCCCTCCACAGAGAAGGAGCCCCGCCTCGGTCCTTCTGCACACCTGAGCCTCCAAAGAGCAGTAGCAGGTAAAGGTGAAGCGGACCTCGGTGTGTTTTCTCTCTGCTCATAAGGAGGTTGGAGAACAGAGGTTCTGATTAGGAACAGTAAGTAGCCCGTCTGTGATTTTAAAGGATTTGTTGTTGTTGCTAAGTTTCAAGTCTAGCTTTACTCGTTAACTGCGAGATAACAGATCGTTTTCCTAAATCTTAGGTAATTTGTGGTGGATTTACTCGGTAAGAAGAAAAATCTTCAGAGATTAACGTGTTTAGGAAGGCGGAGTAAAAGCAGTGGATCTTGATTCTCAGTTAGATTTTCAGATCAGTAAAAAAAATATCCCGTTATTAAGATTTAATGGGCGGAAGTTGAACAATATTCATATATTTATCTTTCTTTTTCCTTTCGTTTTTTAATAGAACAGGCAGTATGGGAGAGGCACCGACCAGGGAGGACGGTACAGTGACTCGATCAGCAGAGGTTTGGACGCTCATGTATCATGTTGCTTATATTTATATACAACAGCTGCAGCTTTTCTGAAAATTCTCTTCTCTGGTAAAGTATGTTGGCTCATTTCTTGTGGATGACTGCTGTTTGGACGATCAGATAAATCAACTGCACGCACAACTCAAGCACTTGAAGGTGAGTCCTTTGCTGAGATTTGAGTCTTGGTTGTGAAATGAGCTTTGATGGAAAGCTTGTTTGTTTTCAAACAGGCATGCAAGAAAAGCAGGCCAGTAAGTCTGAAGTTCTCCCTCAAAGGGGTAAAAATGTATGATGAGGATGAAGTGGTAAGTGATTCATATTTATTAAAAAAATCCAGTATAACAAACCTGCTCTAACCTGTTTCAGACACAGCTGGTATTTTTTTCTCCACATAGAAAGCTCTTGGCTCAATTTTTTTTTTTTTTGCGGAGCTACAGTATTTTGCCCAACCTTCAGTTTTAAATGTCATATCAAATAAACCTCTTCTGTTTCTGTTTGTCTTATTCTTTCAAAGACCCTCCTTATGGCTCATGCTTTGCGAAGAGTCTCCTTGTCCACCGCCCGCCCAGTTGATTCCCAGTTTGCCTTCGTCTCCCATAACCCAGGCAGCACCGATGCTCAACTTTACTGCCATGTTTTTAAAGCAAGACATGCCAGAGCGGTAAGGGGTCTCCTCACAGTCACTAATTAAAAAAAGTAAAAAAAAAAAGCCCGGGGACTTTTTAAAGGTTGCTCTGTGGATTCCCTGAATAATTAAAAGAAAACAACAAACGTCTTTTGGGAACATTTGTAACAGAAACTATCACATTAAAGCCCTTTTTATAGAAACTTTAAACTATTTACTACAAACACTTTTTTTTACAATTTCAATAACTGACGTAAAGCAAATTAAATTTTGCACACAAATGTATTTAATTACACCAAAGGATGACTTCTAGCGACTCGCACTGCTTCGTGTTAAGAACATTTGCATGGAACTGGAGATAGATGTCAACTTTACCTAACATCACACTGTGCATGCAGACTGTCGGTAGCAAAAGTGCACATGACATGATAACCTCTGATCAGGGCATTTTGCATAGGAAATTACAACGCAGGGGTGTAACCCCTAATTTTGCAAATAATATATGTTACGCTAGAGACACCATGTCTGAAGTCTATAGGTTTGGGGGTTTTTTTTATGGAAAACTTGGCGTGTTTTCTATGAAGTGTTTGTGTTTCATAATGAAGAGGACCAGATGTTGATCAACTCTATGAAAAGATTCATGGTATTTTTGTTTTCTTTAGTTAATTTTTCAGAATCAGCTGTTCCTATTTCGATCAATTAAGCGTGGCTGTAGCATCAGAGGTTTACATACACTTGAGGGGAAAGCACAGGAGATAATGTCACTCATGCTTTGTAGGCTCCTAGAGCTCAATTCATAAGATCTGAGTTCATTTGAGGCCTACATTTGGATGGATTTAATGCCAAAACCTATGCATTTCTTTGCCTTTTGTGATCTAATCAGAAAAAGAAATAATTGGAAGAAGAAATCAGGGAGAGGACTCTGGACCCCCACCAGTCCCGTTTGTCCTTGGGTGTTTTTTTTCCAAATGGTTTAAAGCTCTTCATCCGTGCTTTTGTTCAAGTATAAACACCGTGAAAGGTCCAGCTTTCTTTCATTTTAGGAAGGAGTTTGCTTCTGTTTCTTTTTTATGTTCACTTTGTTTTAGTGAAAAGCAAAAAAAAACAAAAAAAAACCAAAACTCTGTGAAAACGCTCTCTGAAGCTAAGAAAGCATCATCCTCAGTCAAATAACTCTGTTATCAGTATGTGTTGATGCCCCTCAGAATTTATCACATGAATTTATTTATTTATTAGTTAGTTTGTCTGAGAGAACCGCCTACACTTGGTTTCAGATACAAAACCAGACTAAATTATTTAGTTTTATCCTTGATTCTTATAGTTGATATTTGTGTCGGAACAAATGAGGGTGTCGATTAAACCGCCTGAACTGAATGGTAATTAGAAATAAATTTCTGTGACCCTCTTCAGATATTTCAACACTGTTGTTTTATAGTTTTGACTGCACCTTTCTCCTGAAACCCCCTCCAGGTTAGTTTCAGAGGTTGTGAAATGCTACACAGCTGTATGTTGAAATCATCTTATGAAATGTTGCAGCACCAAAGGGAAAGCTGAGGAATGAGACTGAAGTAAGCCATCCTGCTAACAGCAGAGCTCACCTCCTTCTGTCTTACAGGCCCAGTTCCTGAACCTGTTGCTCTGCAGATGTTTCCAGCTTTCTTATCTGGAGAAGCATCCAGAAGAGGCTCAGGAGCTTTGCACGGGGCCGTTGCCTCGGCGTAACCCCTCGCTGCTCAACCACGGCTTCCCTCTTAGTGTCAGTGCTCTGGTTTCCTTCAGAAGAGCTCCCTTTCGAGGGCTGCTGTTAAGCACAAAGGTTTGACCCCTCACCTCTACCAAACATTTAAATCAACTCTCAAATTATGTCAGTTATTAAGCAAATATTTGTGTATTGTTTGATGCAAATAAACCTGGATCATGAAACCCACCTTAATTCTTAACCACATGCACTGAGGCGACATCATGTCCTTTTTAGAAATCTAAGAAGCCCTCCAGTGACCCTAACGACGGCCAAGAGGACGTTTTTTCCTCCTCCCTTCCTTCGCTGATGCGCAGGAAAGTCATCCGCAACAAAGGGCTGCGGTCTGGTGCTTACCGCTCCTTCACTTTCATGCCGCTCAAACAGCACAGCGTTCAGGAGCAGCTGAGCGTGTCACAAGGTGGGCCAAGAGTTCACAGAGCGCTATCAAGAGTCAAAGAATTGATTAGGTAAAGAAAACCCTTTGGTGTGTTGTGCAGGGCTGTCACTCACTGTCGTGGTGCGGATGTTGGAGTCTCACATGGGTTAAACGTTTCCTCCAAGCATGTCACCGTTTAGTTCACTTTCACCAATGTTCCTGTGAGGGATGGCCGCACGTTGGCTGGATTTCGACTCTTGAACGGCACACGTGGAGTTATGCGTTTCCTGTTTCTATTTCAAACAGGAGAGAGTCGAGACAAAGTGCTGGCGAGGAGATCCAGAGCTCCAAGCTTAGCCGAAACAGAAGAGGCTTTGGCTCAGGCAGTGTGGTGTTGGGCTGGTCTCGCAACGTAAGTCTATCGAAGTTCTTAAAGTTTCTTACTGTTGCAGTTTTCTTACTATTTTTGCATCTGTGTTTTTTTTTTTTTTTTTGTTTCTGTTTTTTCTCCGGGGTTACAGTGACAGCTGCTACTCCCTCCTTGCAGATGACGTTCTAGGATCATACCTTCTATGCTCGCATCCCAGAAAACCTAAATGTGGTTCTCTTATCGTTCGCTTTCCCTCTGGCCTGATCACCCACCTCATAGAAAACACACGTAAAGGGAAGTTCATGTTGGAGGTAATCGTCACAGAGCATGGTTGATGTATTTGTTTATCCGCAAACTGTAATACTCAACGTGCATGTAGCCATGCACTGCTGAAAAACTATGGAGAAATAACCTGCTGGGTTCAGCGCCATGGAAATGTGTTTTTATCTCTTATAGATTTATTCTATTTCTAAACAAAACTGTTTAAATATCAGGAAAAAAGGGTTGATACTAAAAGATCTATTTCTAAATGTTGATTGCAGTCATTAAGCTATCCAAACCACCTGGCCTCTTGTGGTAAAGTAAAACCCCTCTAAAGCTAAGAACTGGTTTTACCACTTTTCACAGAAACTACCATGGATGGTTTGCAGTAAGTGGCAACAGGTCCTTTGTGTCTCACTGAAGGAATTTTACCACTCCTCAACCTTTATCTTGCTTTTTTTTTTTTTTTTTTCTTAGACATTCGGCTGGAGAATAGGCTGTAGATTTAACTTTGAAGCTGGATTTAAAAAAAAAAAAAAAAAAAAAAAAAGGCAAGAGCAGACTGTTATTATTTGAGGAAGCTTAGGTCCTTTACTTTTCAAAATAACCTAAAGAAGCTGGAGAAACTGATGGAAAACAATGGTTCTGTTCTGGGGACTGATCTGGAGCCTGTATAGATAATTGGGCAACAAAAGGTAGTTTATAAAATAAAAATAAAATGGATAAATCACTATTTTTATTTGTAAGCTGCTTTAACAACCAAAACTGAAACAAAGTGCTGTACATCAAAGATAACAAAACGATGAAGAAAAACCTTACAATGGGTTACTAAGCATAGCATAACAACAACGTAAATAGAACAAAAACAATCAAATACGACAGAGCAATAAATTGTTAAAATCAATTAAAAGAGAAGAAATTAAGAGAAAAATAAGGTAAAATCAAGTCTGAATTGGGCTGAAAGCCAGTGTGTATAGATGGGTTTTAAAAATGGACAATATAGGCGCCTGTCTAATGTGCATTGGTAGAGCCTTCCTTAACTACAATAGATTTGAGCATCTTTTTTTTTTCTTTTTTGAGACTGTAAAGTCTCAAAAAAAACTGCATTATTATACCTAAAGTCTATTTTTAGAGAATGAACTCTACAAGCTGTGCCGTTACATTTCTTTTGTTTGTACTTAATATTAGAGCTAATTTAATTTCCTGCATGCTGTGGACATTTTTTTTTTTTTTTTTTTTTTTTTAAAGAAATATTTTACTTGTTAAAAAAAAAATTTGCAGAGGCTTAAGCGTTAAAAAAAATGCTATCAAGAATTTTTAATCTTACTCATGATTTTAAATGCAGTTTGTTTTTTGTTGCAGAAATGTAAGACAGAATTCAACACCATTGCTGAGCTCATTGAATACTACTCTGTGACCTCGGATGAGCTGCCTTGTCAACTGAGCTGTGCAAGAGTGAACCACTGTTATGAGTGGGAGGAAAATGCTAACATACAAAAGGCTGTAAAGCAAATCAAAAACTCCACCAAAGCCAGAGTTAAAAGTACCCACTGAATGGAGCTGGTCTAAACTAGAAGACGTGAGCTGCCAACATCTGAGGATACAGGATAGGAGACATTCTTCTAATGCTTTTGCACATTATTGTTGTTTTTTTTTTTCAAATTGAAATCACATGGTATTATGGGAACATTTCACGCACTGAAAAAACAAAGTGCACCTTTTAATCAGTGTTGTTACTTTCATATGCTCTTCTATGCACCAGATTTAATCAGGGTACCCATTTGTCAAGGAGGTAATATTGAGTGCTTACAGCTTTTATGGAAAGTCAATTTTATATGTATTTTTTACATGCCTGTAGGGCATTTAGAGTTCAAATGTTCTTAGATATCAACATTTTAAGGACGGACCTTATAGCAGGGCCTTAACTTTTCATTTAAATTTTTAACTATCCTTGATCTTCCAAGGATTTTACCTCAGTGAAAAAACATGTTTTACTCTGATCGTTTTTGTGATCATATGCTGTGTTGCACATTATTTTCTGTGTTTGCTATCTACAGTTGAATGTAACTGATTTGAATACAACCCAACATGCTTTTTGACTGAATATTGTTTATGGTGATAAGTTTCGTCATTTCTGATGAGCTGTTTCCATGACCAGTTTCTTGTTACATTTTTTTTTTTGTCCATTTTACAATAAATCTTTTTTCATTCCACTAAATTGTGTCTTATTATTTACAACTCTACTTTTAGTCTTGAGTCACAAAATAATGATTACTTTTATTATTACTAAACACTGGGTTTTGAAATTATACAAAATGTTTGTATTGTTTATCTCACAATGTTCTCTCTTTTTTTTTTTTTTTTTAGGACTAAATATCTTTTTATAGCATCTTGAGTTTTGGCTAAATTAAAAAAAAAAACAAACTCGTCGGTAAAATAAGTTATTTGTCACAAATCAACAAGTCATTAAGCTTTTCACACATACATCGAAATTGTCAATGTATTCTTTTTTGGTTTTCAAGGTCTAAACTTTTTACATATTTCATAGTACATTTGACAGCCTAATTACTCCCGTTTCTTCTTCCTTTTTTCTATTAAACGATATGAAATTCACAACCTACCTACCTTATTGTACTTGCTCAGCTTCAGAGAATTTGTACCATTTGTTGCATATCGACACCAAAAACGTGAAACATTGGTCTGCAGCTGTCAGTTGCACCGTTTCATGTTAATTTGTTGTTTCCCAGGAAAACTGACAACATGATTTCTTTAATTGCTGAGCTACTCTTAGGAAATGAAAAGGGGGTTTTAGGTAAAACAAATCAAGCCCTATTCATAAAATAATAACACATGTAAGCTAAATTTCAAGCTATGCTTCTTGAAGTAAAATAACAGTTTTTCTGTTTTTTCTTCCCCTCCAAGATGGCCGCCGGTTTCAGGCGGTCTGAGTGGCCCTCTGCGGTTGCTAGGTAACGTTAGAACGCTTAGAAAGAGGAAGCTACAGAGTCGGAGAAGCAGGGGATCTACAGGTCAGCTAATTTATAAACCCCTTTTCTTGTTTCTTATTGTATCACTATAGCAGAAAGGAATTAAATTCAGTCTGAACACCAGTCAGACTGTGGAGTGTTGCAGCTTTTGACTCCTTTTAGGTAGAGATTATTAAGACCTCAGCCTTTTCCCTCCTCAGTTAACATGGACTGTTTGTAGCTGTTTTGTCAGCCGCTGTTAGGTGGGTGTTAAGCCATGGGCTCAGAGTGTGTGAAGGTGGTGGTGAGGTGCAGGCCTTTAAATGACAGGGAGAAGGCTCTCAGCTCTAAGATGGTGCTGTCCATGGATGTGCACCGGTGCCAGTGCTTCATTAAAAAGCCCGGGGCGGTGGATGAGCCACCCAAACAGTTCACCTTTGATGGGACCTACTTCATTGACCAGACTACTGAACAGCTGTACAATGAGATTGCATATCCTCTGATAGAGGTAAGCAGCTGGAGATTGAATAGTAAATAACAGCCTTATGTAGATCACACGCTTGTTACTTGAATCTCTGAGTCACCTTTCCTCATGTATTGGAGTCATGACTGTTTTGGTCTTTTAACACATGCATTTACACAGGGTGTTACTGAGGGATACAATGGCACTATATTTGCCTATGGGCAAACTGGAAGTGGCAAATCTTTCACCATGCAGGGGGTGTCTGAGCCTGCAGCCCAGAGAGGTGTAATACCACGAGCTTTTGAACACATCTTTGAGAGCATTCAGGTATGTTGGAGAGCCTCAGATATAATTAGTCTTTTTGCCATTATTGTAGGCATGTATATAGGACAATTAGTTATTGTCCAGGCTTGCCTTACCTGTGTAAAGACGCTTCATATCTGTTCGCGTGACAGTGTGCTGAAAGCACAAAATTCCTTGTGAGGGGCTCCTACCTGGAGATTTACAATGAAGACATAAGAGACCTTTTGGGCAGCGACACCAAACAAAGGCTTGAGGTAAGTCTTCATTGTTTCCACAAATTAGAAAGGGTCTGTCAAACTTGTATTTATATTAGTGATGACAATTATGACCAATAGCTTATAAAAAGCTTAAAATCAGCTTCATGGATAAATAAATGCTGTACTAAATCAATAAAAATGATTTGTAAAATTGAAGTTTTATGGTCATGCTATCGCCTATACTGCGCCCCATTCCTAAACCACAGGCAATATTGTATTTCCTTTAGGTAACAAGGAACTGTTGCTGTGTAGTCAAAAGGGGTTGTTGTTTGAATTTGACACGGGAGAACTTTAGTTATTTTTAAAATAAATGGTTACCTAATAAATATTTTGTTAAGAATAGAAGCAAGAAGCAAATAAATAAAATCGAACTTTTAACTCTATTTAAAACCAAGTTCTTTAACTGTGTCGTACGTTTTTTTATGATACTTACTGCACATGTTACCATAGTAACATAAAAGCCCACTTATTTTGTAACTGCAATTAGGTCAAGCTGCTAAAGGAGTTTTTATTGGCTGCGTGTTTTTTTGAATGCTCAGCTGAAAGAGCACCCGGAGCGTGGAGTGTATGTGCGGGACCTGACCATGCACACGGTGCACAGCGTGGGGGAGTGTGAGAGAATCATGGAGCAAGGCTGGAGGAACCGTGCAGTAGGCTGCACATTGATGAACAAAGACTCCTCCCGGTCCCACTCCATCTTCACCATCTACTTGGAGATCTGTAACACAGGCAAACATTGATACAAAGTCTTTAACTAAACCCTGTTTAATTTCAATTTACTGCTCTTAAATTACTCTTAACAGATTGTTTCCTATATTTTGGAATAATAATAAAAAGTCTCAACATCTGTTGATAGTTAGTTTTACTTCTGTTCATTGTCTAATGACAGATCACAACACTAACCTGTTTTTTTTTTTTTCTGTATCCACCAAATATATAGATGCAGACGGTAAGGACCACATACGAGCTGGAAAACTTAACCTTGTAGATCTTGCAGGAAGTGAGCGTCAGTCTAAGACTGGAGCGACTGGAGAGCGACTCCGTGAGGCCACAAAGATCAATCTCTCCCTCTCAGCTCTGGGCAATGTCATCTCCGCGCTGGTCTATGGCCGCTCCAAATACATCCCCTACCGCGACTCCAAGCTGACCAGACTGCTGCAGGACTCTCTGGGAGGAAACACACGGACCTTGATGATCGCCTGTCTCTCACCTGCGGATAACAACTATGAGGAGAGCCTGAGTACTCTGCGCTATGCTAATCGGGCCAAGAGTATTCAAAACAGACCTCGAATAAACGAGGACCCCAAGGATGCTCTGCTCAGGGAGTATCAGGAGGAGATCAAGAAGTTGCGGGCCCTCATCTCAGGCCAGCTCGGCACATCTGACCTGTCGTGTGAGGAATCAGACCTGTGAATACATTTCTATAGACTTTTAGAGAATGATTTGCTCTATCACAAAATTCTCTTAACTGTTTCTTTTTTATCCGTATGAACTTGTACATTTCAATATTAACCAAAATAACCTGACTAAATACCAGTTATGATTATGTCATCTATGGACATCATCCTTAAATGCCATTAAGTTTATTAGCTGATCTGAAACATTTATGTGTGATAAGGAAACAAAAACAGACACCTGTAAGAGGTCATTAACATATAGAAACAAATATGAATCATTATAATGGAAGCAGTTAGATTTTCCTCTCTTTTTTTCTTTTTGAAAATCCCTCAGCTCTTTTGTCTGGTCATCCTGCTCTTTCAAGGCTGCAGCCCACTAATGAAGCAAAGAGGGAAAAGATTAAAGAGGCATAGGCACCATTCCCACACCAATATATCAAGCAGCCATTGTACAAGAACCAGTTGATTGATGGGTCTTATTCCATTGTCTCCACAGGAGTACGAAGAAAAACTGGCAAAGTTGCAGGCTGAGTACAATGCTGAGCAGGAGTCCAAAGCAAAGCTGCAGGCAGATATTGCTGCTCTGCAGTGTTCATATGAATCAAAGCTCTCTCATTTGGAGAAGGCCCATACCAGCAGGGGGAGCTGTGACAGTAAGAATGGCAAAAGGAGAATATCTGGCTAATCATAAAACATTCCTACAACTTCTGTTGTTACGTTTATGTTTAATAATGTTTCCAACATCATTGCTGAAGATGATGAGAGAAACCGCAGCCCCAACCCTGATCATACCAGCAGAAGTCCACCTGCTTCATCAAGAAAGGTAAGACCATTTCAGAACGACTATCGATGATCCGCTAAAACAGTTTAGTTCTGAAACTGAGCATTAGAAACAAAACAATGAATCCGGTTTCTTCTGTTATCATTTGGCAGCCGGATGTGTCTTCTGCTGCGGTTGACGTCTGGAAAGATCCGAGCAGAAACGAGCTCATGGACTCAGCAGATACTAACTTAAAAGAGCCTTTGGACCAGAAACATGTTCTGGAAAGGTTTGTGTCAGTGGAAGCACCAAAACACAATATTGTCATGAAACAAATGTCTTCAGTTTTATTTACTTTGTGCTGATATCTTTTTTGTGATGAATAGAAATACAGAAATATGAATAAACTACAGCCTCCTTATATTTTCATAGTGCTCTGCTAAACACCTGGGCCTTTTCACTTCCTACACGACAATATGAAACAATTACAACTCAAACTTCCAATGCCCTGTATTTTTGTCAGCAATAGACCAGGGGTCTGCAACCTGTGGCTCTGAGCCACAAGTGGCTCTTTGAACCCTCTTAATAAGGGCTAAAAATGATAAAGAACCAACTAATGGTTTTTATATAATATAATAACAAATACCAATCTTTAGCCTGTTTTTCAAAGAGTATTTGAACATTTTTTTTAGCAGAATGACATTAAAAGAAAAGTAAAGATTTCTTAATTCTTTTTTCATGTAACTAGTTTGGAAATTATATATTTTCCAAAAATAACATGAGATAATCCACACACCCTGTGTATGACACGGTTTATGTTTTGCCTTGTTTTAAAACCTTAAAATAAAAACAAATTGCTGTTTAATTATTTTTCTATGGCATAAATTTAACAAATAATAATATATTGTGTTTTATCAAAAGGTCATGTTACTTTTACGGCTCCAAAGAACTTTTATTTGGGGCTAAATGGCTCCTTGGATTTAAAAGGTTGCAGACCTCTGGAAGAGGCCGACACAACCGAATGCAAAAAGGAAAATATTTGAGGGACTGAGATTTTTTTAATGCAAAAAATCTTAATAGTTTTCCTGCATGTTTATATGTTTATAAAATTCTCTTCTTGTAAAATTAGTGCTGCTTAATCTACTTTGGTGCTGTATGGTCCCAGGATGAATACTGCTGTTCTGTGACGTTATTGGTAGAGAAAATCAATTAAATAACGACATCATACAAGACATGCCAGGGAGGGTTGATATGATTACAAACCTACCAAGGCATTCCTGGCCACATTACTGACATGCCAGGCAGTGTAGCTTTATTCATAGAAGCAGACATGAGGCTCATGGTAACTCTGGAGGAGCTACAGAGATCCACAGATCAGGGAAGAGAATCTGCGATGGGAACTTTTCTCTATATGCCACTTTTCTTATTTGGGTTTTATCAAAAAATATCAAAAAGTCTACTCTAAAAAAAACAAGAAAATACTTTTGCATTTCTATAGCAGACATGTGAAAAAAGGAGCATTGCTCAGATGTGACCTAAACTTATGCTATACTATAATACTTGCAACAAAACCAAGCAATCAAGAGAATAATGGAAAGGTTACGATTAAAATGATTTATTATAGAAAACTGCAGATGATAGCTTCTATCCAAATTGACTGAACTTGGAGTTGTTTTGTTTGTTATTCTCTGTGTGCAAAGTGGCTAAAGCCATGCTGCACAAGAACAATTATTTTCCTTCTATATAAAATTGTTCAAAAAAGTTGTTGCTGCATCACATGAAATTTCAAAGGCGGAAAAGGAGTGTTAATACTCCTCTTCCTCCTGCAAAGCTCTGTATATAAAGTTTTTATCTAATAATTTGATTGTGTTTTAACCCAGGCAGCTTTGTGTTTTCTTTTGTGTTTCTCTCAAGGCTACAGAAACTGGAACAGGAGGTAATAGGAGGAGAGCAGGCCAGAAACAGTGAGTTACAACAGAAACATCAGCAGAGAAAGAAGCTTTCTGATCAGAGGAAGGTCCAGCTTATCAAGGCCTTATCTGAGGACAACGAGGAGAGTGAAAGTGTGTTACTGAATGTCTACAACTCAATCCAGGAAGAAGTTCATGCCAAAAACCAGATACTGACCAAAGTCCAGCGTAAGGTGAGTGACTGCAGCTTCTGGACTGGTAGTTCTAAGAACCTCTGTGAAATTTTAAAAGAATCCAAACTGCAGCTGATTGGACAGTTGCTGCATTTTTTCCCAAGAACATTTAAAATATAAATTTACATCACATTATTTTAAACTGGGTGCAAAATAAAATAAGCCATTCAAATGTTATTACTCCTTTCTTTTTCATGGTGTCTTATAAACTTTCCACCTCCAAACTAAGATCCTAATATGTTGTAACAGCTGAAAGCAGCCAAACTGGAGATCCGTGATTTGCAGACAGAGTTTGAGCTGGAAAGGAATGATTATTTGGCAAACATTCGCCGATTGGAGAGGGAAGGCCAGCTGCTGAACAGCCTGCTTGAGCGCATGGTGCCACTGGTACGCAGAGACTGTAACTACAGCAACCTGGACCGCGTAAAGAAAGAGGCTGTTTGGGACGAGGACAGCGCCATCTGGAAGCTACCAGATGTGATGGTGCAGAAAACAACACTTCCTTCAGGTAATATGATGGCATTTTAAACAAATAAATATAAACTTAACAGAACTGAACTCCTTCCAAAAATCATTTGCATCTTTTTTTCCCCCAAATATTTTGTTCTTTCTTTGTTTTTCTGTTTTGTAGCAGTGGCTCCAAAGCCTTCGTCTCGCAGAGGTTCAGGTTCAGATCAGTCCGAGTCCTTTATGGTGTGTGCATTTTATGGATAATCCTTGGCATCAAAGACACACTGTTGCTTAACATGCACACTTTAACACATATAAATCTGTTTTCATGACATCATGTCTCATTGCAGGTTGAAGAGGACAGATACAAAGAAATGTTAGATCGCAAAGACAGTGAGAATATGGCTAACAACTACTTTAAGTCAAGGAGAGCTACTCTGCTGCTGGGTGCTGATGCTGCTAAAGGACACAGTGAGCCAATCAGTGCAATCAGTAATCAAAACACCGTAAACAGATCAGAGAATTTTCTAAATAAAAGACAACTTTGTTCCTTTTTACAACAGTTTAAAAACTAAGGGCCTGACCTTTAAAGATGTCTAAGCTAAAACATTCTAAGCCACTGAGATAGTGATGGTAATTATTTAAACATAATAATAACAGTTAATGATAAGCATTGTTTATAGTACACTTGATATAAGTATCTCAAAGTGTTAAAAATCAGAAATCCTGCTCTTCCAGACCCTTTTACAGTCTGTTGAAGCTAATTGGTTTAGCTGCATAAGGAAATGTTTCGATGTGATATTCTAAGCCTGCCCACATCTTTTTCCCTGCCAATCGCTTTGAACCTAATATGGAAATCTACTCTGTCAGTTTTTATGTGTTTTAATACACATAAATCTTTAAAGATCAAGCCTGAAGAGGCACAGATTTCAGATAAGGAGTGCTTAATTGCTTGTGTAGAAAAAAAATATGAGTGCTGTTCTTTAAAGACTCTGCATGAAGCACAGTCCAGGAAACAAAGTTACCTCTTTAGAAAATCATACCCGTTTTACTGCCTTTTATTTGATTTTTCCGTCCATTTTTCTGATTTTCTCTTATCCATTTCCCTCCATTGGTGAACACGGTAGGCTACCATTCTGTGAACGGTTCCAACATGAACGCCCCTCCCAGATCAGACCCCATCCTTCCTCGGCCCTTTCGCCTGGAGTCTCTGGAGGTTTCATTGTCCAATGGGAAGACAAAACGCAGGAAAAGCAAGTCTCACATCCATAGTGAAGGACCATGAAAGGATATGGCTAAAAATAGGATTTTCGTTGGCTTAAAAAATGTGCATACTGTGACGGATCAAAACATTTATTTCTGGCAGTCTATTCATTTTTTTTTTAACAAGTGTTATCGGATATTGTAGTTCTGGATTTATTTTCATTACTTTGATTTGCTCAGGTAAAAAACCGTAATGTTTGATCTGCTGTTTTTCTTTAAATAGTATAACTTGTGGGATTTAGTTAATAAAAGAACTATGAAAAGAAGTTCTCATTACAGAGTCAGTCTTGAGCAGATTTTGGTCCCCTCTGAGGTGACAGGAAATTTGTTGGCTGAACATCATGATTTAAAATCATCAAATCCCAAATATTAGAATAGCAGTGGAAACCATTTAAGCAGTGAATTCATTGTAATGTTCAAGAAACTGGTCTGAGAGAATCTCAACCTCATGTCACATCATCCTGCTAAAAGAAGCCATTTGAAATGGTTTATGCTGTGGTGATAAAGAAACCCTAACAATGATCAGGTAGCTGTGGTGTTTTAATGTAGCTCAGTTTGTTATTTAGTAATAACTACAGTTAGTATTTCCAGTGAATATCCAGAAAACATTTTTCCAATCTACTAGTGTGAAATTGTGGCCACAGTTTAAGCCTATAGGAGCCGTCCTCTGCTGCTGAAGCTCAGCTGCCTTAAGGATTATATGGTGTCTCTTCAGGAATGGTATCCCTTCAGTATACTTTGGTTATAGTGAGTCATTATTTAAGTTAATTTGCCTTCTTATCATCTATAAACATTTGAGCTATAGGCCTCTAGCATTTAACTTCAAGAAGACATTTTATCCATGTGTGTGTTTCCTGGCTGTACGGTGGGGCAGTGGTTAGCACTGTTAAGAAGGTTCTGGGTTCGATCTTTCTGCATGGAGTTTGCATGTTCTCCCTGTGCATGGGTTCTCTCCAGGGAACTCCGGCTTCCTCCCACAGTCCAAAAACATGACTGTTAGGTTATTTGGCATCTCTCAATTGTCCCTAGGTGTGAGTGTGTGCGAGCATCGTTGTACGTCTTTGTGTGTCTGTGTGTTGACCTGTGACAGACTGGCGTCCTGTCCTGTACCCCACCTTATGCCCATAGTCTGCTGGAGATAGGCACCGGCCCAACCGTGACCCTGAGGGATGAAGCGGGCGAAGATGGATGGATGTTTATTTCCTTTTTTAACACCATTATGTCTGAAAATCCCAGTAGGTCAGCAGTTTCTCAGTGCATAGGCTGGAACAGAAACCATACTATGTTCAAAGTCATTGTAATCTATCTTTTTTTTTTTCCTGATGCTCCATTTATCTAAATGCGTTTTCTTTGTTGGATTGATATTGGTGGATTTGCTGTTTGTGTCAATGCACAAGTGAACTTATCTGTACCTAATAAAGTGGCCTGTGAGCATATATATTGTATGTTAAGACTGCAGAGTTTACCTTTTTCCCCAATAAGCTGCTTGTTTACTAATCTGTGTTATCAAACCTTACATTTCCTCTGAGAAGGCAGAGTTTTTTATAGTATGTTTAAAATTACAAGAGTTCTATCAGTGTCGAGATTTCACATCTTTCTCTTTTTCAGACTTAAAAGACCCAGACACCAATTCCCCATTATAATTTAAACGTCATACTGTAGCTTCAGTACTAATACATTCGTTTTTCCATCATTCCAGTGAGATAAATGTGAAAAGTTCCATGTGACGGGTATCAAGAAAACAGCTTATCTTAAGCACCACATGGGGTTATCCAGGAGATAATCGGATAATGAGAGAACAGCTGAAGAGGCTTTCTCATCAGCTGAGTGGCCTGTAAGATGAGCAGTTTAGCTGATATGTTCTGTAATGAAAGTGCAAGAAAAAGTACTTCAGCTGCAGAATGAAAAAGGGTCAAAGGGCTAAAGTGCAGGTTAAAGTGGGTCAAATTACAAGGTCAAACAGTCTTTATGTTAAGACTGAAAAAAAAGTTCTCACTACCATCTGATCTTGTGCAAGGCATTATGCTGAAATAAGGATTTGAAGGTGCAGTACATATTGTGAAAATTTTATTTTCAGTAGCATTGGTGAAAAAAGGCTAAAAAAAGGACTTAAACATTTACATAAATAATCATTGCCTTTTAACAGTAATTGTTCAATTGTTCAATCAGTCATTGGAATGTTTAATTCACATATAAACAACTCTGTGTCTCAAATGCACAGTTTTTTTGTAATTAAGTGTTGGAGATCAACCTCGCAGTTGATGTATTACTGCAAAATCACACTTAAAATAAAACAAATAACTGACTTTACAGATTTTCTTCAGGCACATCTGTGAAAAGTGAACAATCAATCATTGTCATTTTGGGTAAACCTGCTTTTGTGCACTTTAGGGCTGATTTTGTTTGTGATGTTTTAATGCTCAACCCTATAAAACCTAAAATAATGTAAGAATTACATTGAAATATGTTGATTAGATTTACATTACCTGGCAAACAATACATTGAAATGAATGGATTTTTAATGTGCGAGGCACATTTTTACTGAATTTCAGAACTGGAGGAAATGTTTCTGCTTTATGAATGAGTGCTTATTTTACACTTTATAGAACTGGCCTCATTATTACATTTTATTCATTTATTCTCCAAAGTGCCATGCTATAATATCCAAAACCTCTAATGTCGATGGTTCTTAGAAAAGCCATTAGGTCATAAACACTCATGATGACCCCATGGCTCAGCTCTTTAGCAGACCAAGCTTTCTGAGAGCCTCTTTTCGATCAGATCCCATTCCAGGAACCACCATCGCAGTGTAGGCCACCGAGTCTCCGGGTGTGCCGGATGAAGGCCGGGACGTGGTTTTCATTGGCTTCGCACAAGGAACGTGTTGTGGTTCAGGGTACTTCCCACCATTTGAGTGGGTGTTCTGGTTAACTGAGCGCTCCAAACCTTCAGTCTTCGACCCATCAAGTTGAGATTTAACGTGTAATAATAAAACAGGCTGCCGTTCTTCCTTGGATTGCCAATAGACACCTGTACTCTTCTTCTGAGGTCTGCTCTTGGGCTCTGGTTGTTCTTGAGAGGAAGAAAACGACCGTTTGTTTGTTTGATCTGGTGGATCTTTCACTGGTTTTTTAGAGTGGCGTTTCGGCTGAGTTGGAGGAGCTTCTGCTCCATCCTTATCCCTGTGATCTTTCAGCAGACCAAGCCTCTGTAAAGCTTCCAGTCTCACAACCTCTGGATTTGTTGAATGCTGGACCCTTTCTGACATGTCGGCTGTTATGGGTTCCTCATTGTGGACTATGTTGGCAGGTATCTTTGAAGGTTTTGGGGGCACAGCAGGAGGCCCTGTCTTAGACTTGTGAACTTCTGAGAAGGATACGCCAGACTTTGTGACATTTCCAAAATTTTTGCCTTCCATCGGTGGTGGACATTGTCTGTTGAAGTCTATCGTGTGATCAACTGTTGGACATAAAGGTGTCTTCTTCTGGGAGGCATTTCTCCGCAAATGAACGAGTGCATCATAAGACAGAGGTCCTCTTGGTAAAGGGCCTTCAGCTGGCTTAGCTGAGTTTTCCTTGTGTTGTGTGGAGGGCGGTACCACAGGTACTGGGGAAGCAGAACGTTTGTGGTTGTGACCAGGAGCTGGTTTGTTGGTTTTTGATTTCCACTGAGACTGAGAAGAAGCTGTAAGTGATTTGGTACCAAGAACAGAACTCTCAGACCCGCTTGCCACGACAAAAGGTGTAGGAACGAGGAAGCCGTGCTTGTGTTTAGTGTCAATATCTTTTTTGATGGATTGGTTAGCTAGTCTCTCTGAACCTGTTGGGTAAACAAGTACAGATTATAAACTAGAGTAATTTACAGAGCACTGATCTAACATATGTTCTTAGAAACGAACTCACCATGCACACTGCTTCTGCTCATAGACACAGAAAGGTCTGCAAGTCTGGCTGCAAGGTTGCTAGTACCGGGCAGCCGCTCAGGCTCGTCATGGGAGAGCCCACTATCATCTTCATTATCCAGAGACTCAATAGTCTCCTCCAAAAACATTATACAGGCCTTTTCTTCAGCAGAAAGATGCTCTAAACTATCGTCACTCTGAAACACACACAGAAAAGCCTTCATAAAACACCCATTGAAGACATAACGTAGAGATAACAAACCTCCAACACACAACGATGAACAATAAAGAACCAAAAACATCCTGTAGAATTATGGTTCCAGGTTTCTGTCAGTGAAACTGAATCCTTCTAATATTTGTATCTGCTTGAAACTTGAACTTTTTATCTTTTGGATTCAAAGCTGAGATACTTACAAAGCCTGAATTTGCGCTGACCACGCTGTCGCAGCTTCCAGCACTCTCCATGCCGTTCATCGTCTCTGGTTCAGTGCCTCCTGGCCACGTATCACTTTTTGGCATTTTAGTTGATGGCACACACCATAGTATCAGCCTGTAGGAGGAGAGTAAATGAAAAGAACAGACAAGACCAAATACATAAAGCACTAAAGCCAGTAACATTTAGTAACAAAGATAAACAAAATAAAATAACAAAATAAAATAATAAAATGCAAATATCTGTTGAACTGATTATTTTATTTTAATTTTTTATCTGCTAATTTTCAACAAATGTGCACCTTAAGAATGTATATAATATGTTAATTTAAAAGTTACACAAACAATGTTTAAAGGCTCACGTATGTTTATTCAGAATCAGTTCTATAGTGTTCTGAAAAGACATTATAAAAGACCTCAGCTGGCTCCTTTTTTTAAAGGAAATAGCTCGTGTTGGTTATTACAGCACACCTTTTCTCACTTCTTCCATTTAGACTGATTTACCCATTCTTATCTGCTGATCTGTGAAAACGTGTAAGCATGGTCTAGGTGTCAAAATCTTGCTTTATTTACAACTAATTTAAGGATCTTACAGAAAAAGCAAAAGAAGATAGTACTCTGGTTAAATATTGGCTACCACTAATGCATTCATTGCTTTATTGTCTCTTCTTTTCTGTAAATGGAATCATAAAAACTATTATCATTCCCTGGAAGAGTGAAACTTAGAACATGGACTCATTAACAAAGAGTGTTGTAAAACAAAGCAGTAAAGAGAAAGCAGTAAAGAGCGCAGTTCTATGTAGAAAAGATGTAATGATAAAAAATAAATAAACGATAGATAACGATGCTCAGAGGCACTTTGGCATTTGCATGAGTGGGAAAACAGTGGCTGGATTTAGGGGAAATTAGTGGGGAGGGGGTGTCTAAATAATGATGGAAGAACGTTTTTGCCTTTGGGTAACTTAAACAATTAATTTATTACCCTTTTCTTTTTTAAAAAAAATGATAATTTCATTTTTTTTATAGGCACAGCTAAAAAACCCCGCTGTGTGGAAAAAAACTATTTAAAAATTGATCCTTTTTGGGCGTGCAGGTGGTGCAGGGGTTAGCGTGCACGACCCATGTATGGAGGCCTTAGTCCTCGACGTGGGCGACCCAGGTTCGAATCCGGCTTGTGGTC
>JAUZNJ010032129.1:0-13843 GCA_034780135.1 Jordanella pulchra | reverse complement strand
GGGCTTCCCCCAGCAGAGCTGGAGGAGGTGTCTGCGGAGAGGGAAGTCTGGGAGTCTCTGCTAAGACTGCTGCCCCCGCAACCCGGTCCTGGATAAAGCGGAAGACGACAAGTACGAGTATTTCTAATTTCCTATTTGTTATAAATCCCATTTAACGTCTTTATTTAGGGAAAAAGAAAGCAAAGTGGAAAAGATTTTTTATATCCCCGGTGTGGCAATTAAAGCTAAGTTTGGTCCTTCTGATTTACTTTGAGATACTACATTACCCAGAATGCCTCTCCTCATGAATGATGACGCCACATCACAGCAACGACTCACATGTGGCCTTGAAGGCGCCGCCGCCTTTGCTGCTAGCAGTAACTGTGCTTTCACAGCCGAAATACCAAACTCAGATAAATACCCTACAGCAACACAGCTTTCCAAAACGTTGCGTTTTTTAGGCCAACATGCCGCCGAAGAAACCCGCTCCGGCCACGGGCAATAAAAAAACTCAAGAGAAGAAAAAGGAAAAGATAATTGAGGTAAATATAGCACGAGTTAGCTTGTTGGCTAACGGAAGCTAAGATAAGTTACTGTTAACTTATCAGGTAACAGTAACAAGTTATTCCCCTCTGTTTACTCAGTTACGTGTCATTTTTGGTCAGTCATATAATTTTTTCTTTGGAAAGATGTTAACTGTTACTGTTATAGCTGGTTAAAGATGATCTTTTAATTCACATTTCTACGTGTAGTTACCGTTCAGGCGGTCAGGTTGTAAGGGCCCAAACTAGACCCGGTTTATCAGCCCGGTTGGTTAATACTGACATCTTATGGATTGTATTTAAAATATTAGTCTAATGTTTATGTTTTTTGACGTTGTTTCTGTACGTGAAGTATTTAAATAGACAGAGCGACAGTTGAATATCACCCTGGCCTCCTAAAAGTGTCGGAAATACAGAAAGTGAAGCCAAACACGTGAACATTTATTTTATTTTTCTTTGTCGAACGGCTGGTTGCTGTTTTGTTTGATTTTTTTTTTTCTCATACTATTTGCTTCTAGTAACGTGATCTACCAGCTCTTTCAGCGTTAAAGGCTGGATTCGGGTGGTTTTGTTGTAGTATTATTAGTATTCGTGGCTACTAAAGTAACCTGAAGAACAGTAGTAAGTTATGCATGTAGTATGTTGCTTTTAAAGTTGTTAAAGTCCTGTCCCATCCTTAACAGCACCATTAACCTTATTATTTGGGCGCTGATCAATGGTTACCATTTAAATTAAACCCACACAGTAGGAGATTTAACAGCAATGAATCTTGTACGAAACACAAACTTCTTGGTCCAATCCTCAGTTTTTCAAACGTTGTATAAAAACAATATGCAATTCTAAAGTCTGTTTGCCTCAAAGTTGGGACTTTTTTCTGCTTTGGTCAAGATCAGGGTTTCCTGAATATTTCAACCTGTGACCTTAAAAGTGAGAATGTGACTGACTGACCTGGAAAAACATCCAGTTTCTCCACTTTACATTTACTTATTCATAGAAGTCAAGTATTTATAGTCATTACTAACAACTGTCTTTTTCAAATGTTTAATTTACAACTTTATGTGTATTTTTAATTATCTAATGGGACACTTAATTATTGTGTATTTTACTATGTAATGGTAAAATTATTATTATTTAAATCATGTGCTTGGTATAAAAAACAATAGTTTTGTGCTTTTATTTGATGCTGTGTTTATCTTTTTTATGTGGGATACTCTAAATACTCGGGGATCACATCACTATGGTTGTGAAAACCGTTCACTAGGACAACAGAATTTGCATTTATCGTGTGATTTTAACAGTGGTGTTTGTTTACAGTTATTGCTGTCGGTGTGAATAGTTTTCCATAACAGCTTGAAATGGTAAATCAATAACGGCTCCCATCAGTGTGAATCTAGGCTGACGTTTGTTTTCTGAGCTTATCAGCTCTTTGACTGGCGTCTGGGTCTGTTCAGCACTTTCAGCACAACCGCTTGTTACTCTAAAAGTTGTCAGATACTCTGTGATTAGGCTGATACACTGGATTTTAATGAGCATAATGTCCTCGGATACAGTTCTATATTAAATAATCATGAACTCTCTTCAGACTCTATCATGGAGTCGGACTCGCCTTTCGTGCTCACAGGCAGGTAAACACAAGACATCCACATTTTAAAGGCAGATACGATTATCTTTACATCAGACTAATAAATCCCCTGTGATGCTGATATATTTTGGCTGATTTTTAGCTGATGTTGTGTGTTTTTTTTTTTCCCCTACATCCACGTGAACAAATGTTATAGAAGAAAAAGTTTTAGGATACAAGGTAGATTGGGAGAACTCTTGTCTTCCTAGCAGCAATTTCTACCAGCAGATTTCACTCTGTTTGGATGAAACACATGATGCAGAAACTTTCCACACACACAACTAATGCGACACCACTGCTGATATTTTGTTTTGCTGATTTCTTGTCTGGGATGCTTTGGAAGAGCTGAAAGTACTTTAAGAGTAAACAAAACATGGACATATTCTTAATACTCCTAAAAGTTTAAAAGAAGATAGATTTAAGTCTCAGTGTGAACTTCTGCAAAAAATAATGGACCATAAATCTGCTGTAAACTTAGAAGGTAAGAATTCCAGTCTTAACTTTTATTCAGTTTTCTTAATCATTTTATATTTTTCCCTATAATCTTATTTGTGTCTTTCAATCGTATTTTAATGTGTTGCTTTTATTATCTTTTACTATTTGTGTTTTTTCTATGCTACTTCAATTGACCTTATTTTTATTCTTATGTTTCTTTGAATAGTTTTTCTACTGAAACGTTCAATAGACATAAACTTGGCTTTAGAATCATAAATTAAAGTCATGGTGAATCGTGACATACTGGTAACACTGGGATCCCCAGAGAGCAGAGAAAGGCTCTTAGATAACGCTCAGATCAAAAAGGTCTAAATCATGTTGCTGCACCAACGCCAGCATCTTTGACCGACTCTTCCTCTCTTTGCTCCTCCTCATCTTCACCCCCTCTGATGATTTCTACAATCTCATCCATTTCAACGCGCTCTGGTTCAAACTGAAAAGGTTTAATGTAACTAGTTGTTTTGGATGGATGCAGCTAGCGATGCAGGATACAGCATACCTCATTTACCCAGAATGCATTGTCAGACCATATTAATTCATTGAAACTAAACGGCTGACGGTATTAATGATGGTCTTTTATCTACATAGAAAGCAGAAATCTCTCAAAGTCTGTTGTTACAAATAATCCTGGATCCCTTTAAAACTTTTCCTTTTGTTACTGATTCTTGCTGCCAAAGGGTTTGCATCTATTTCTGATTGTCTCCTGTTGACTTTTATTGGAGCAGCAAATAAATAAACAAACTGAAGACTTCTGTCACCATAACGTGCTGCTTCAACACTTCAGAGTTTATTAGTTTCACCGCAGCTGAAGAAGATCAGCTTTTTCAGAACCAAACCTGTTCACCAAATAATTATCTTTGGGTTTTTTTCTTTGAAATAACTTTGGATTTTTTTTTTTGTTTTCAGGACAAAACGTTTGGCTTGAAGAATAAAAAAGGGGCCAAGCAGCAGAAATACATCAAGAATGTGACTCAGCAGGTCAAATATGGACAGCAAAGTGCCAGACAGGTTAGTGGAGCGTCTGCTCATTCTAAGGCTACAGCCGTCTATGCTGGTCGACGTTTGTTTTCTTCCTCTGGTAAAAGTGTCCTTTCCCTATAAAGTTGTTATAAAGATGGCTGAACCGCGCCTCATGCTGCTGTATCTGTGAGCAGGTGGCCAGTGCAGAGGCCGAGAAGACCAGCAAGAAGGCCGACAAGAAGAAAGAGCTGGATGAACTCAATGAGCTGTTTAAGCCTGTAGTCGCCGCCCAGAAAGTCAGTAAAGGTAACAGACGATGAACTAAAACTATTAGCTCCATAGTTGATGGTCTGCAGCGGCTTCAGCCAAACATGGTGGATGTTTGTCCCACTGATGTCTTCTTGGTTCTGTGTTCTGTGCAGGTGTTGATCCAAAGTCGGTGCTGTGTGCGTTCTTTAAGCAGGGCCAGTGTACGAAGGGCGACAAGTGCAAGTTCAGCCACGACTTGTCCATGGAGAGGAAATGTGAGAAGAGAAGCGTGTACGTGGATGAAAGGGATGAAGATCTGGAGAAAGGTTGGAGGATGTGCTCTTCAGCTCCATAAACCCTTTCAGTGCAACAACACTGGCTATAAACCTGGATCTGCAGGAAAATGAGCTCAACACACAATAGAGGAGTTGATGAAACTGGATGTGATACCAAACATTACGCACGTCTCAGTTTAAACAAACATTTTCCAATAAATCAAACTAAGCATTAACAGCCAATATACAACCAAATACTAACAGGAATGTATTGGATTTTATGCAGATTGTTCAAGACGCAACAAAATAATCCTAATTACTGGATCTACTGCTTCATTAATAACCTGATTTCCTGTTTTAAACAGACACTATGGAGAACTGGGATGAGAAGAAGCTCGAGGAAGTGGTGAACAAAAAACACGGAGAGGCAGAGAAGAAGAAAGCCAAAACACAGATCGTGAGTGACCAGTGACTGGATCAATAAACAGTGAGGCAGACGGATGTTCTGGAAGCTCCAGCTGCTGAACTTTGGACGTTTTTATAATGAAGCGGTCCAGGTTTAATTACTGGTTATCTAATTGGTAAACTCTTTGCTTGCAGGTGTGCAAGTACTTCTTGGACGCCATAGAGAATAATAAATACGGCTGGTTCTGGGTGTGTCCAGGAGGGGGCGACAGCTGCATGTACAGGCACGCCCTTCCACCTGGTTTTGTACTAAAGAAAGACAAGAAGAAGGAGGACAAAGAGGAGGAGATCTCACTAGAGGAGCTGATAGAGAGCGAGGTGAGGCGGCTGGATCATGTTTGGGATGTCGAGCTTTATCATCGAATAAAAACCAGACCAGCAGTTTATTCTGCTGTTTGCTAAAGCTAAGCTAACATCACAATCCGCTATAGAGTCAGTTTTGTTCCCTTAGTTTTGCAACCAAAGAACATATTTGATAAAAACTGGGGGGGAAATTGTAAATTATAATTTGAAAAAAATGCAATCCAAAAATAAAACTTCTAATAAAAAAAGGTTTTTATTTTATTATTCATATTTTGACTTTTCAAATTGATTTGTTTTTCACAGATTTAAAAATGGTTATTCTAATTGAGCTGAATCCTCTCTTCTGTGAAATCGTATTTCTATTGGTCTGTTCTTGTTTTGTTCTTTGATATAAAGACTGAATAACAATTTATAAAACAATCTGGAAAAAACTGAACTTCTAGAAAATAGACAATTTAAAACCACTTAAAGTTTAGATAACTTAGAAAATATATAAAAGCTGTTAAAAAATGTATTACATTTGAAAACTACATTAAAAAAGAAAAAATCTGAGAAAACGGGAACATTTTTTCTCACAAAATCTACTCCATAGTTGTCCAACATAAATGAGCGCTGTTCTTTTTACTTCGTCTATTTTGTCAAAGTTTTGTCAACTAAAACAAATAAAAGTTCCCCTGGAAGTTTAGGAGGAAAGCGAAGCCTGCCGCCTTGGTGTGTAACTCTGCTCTCATCCTGTGTGCAGCGAGCAGCTCTGGGTCCAAACGTCACTCGGATCACCCTGGAGACCTTCCTGGCTTGGAAGAAGAGGAAAAGGCAGGAGAAGGTCGGCCCCCTTTAACCATCACCATTCCTTTAGTTCCCAGAATGTCGGTCGATGGATCTATAAACCGTTGTGTTGCTACAGGTGGATAAAGCCAGAGAGGAGATGGAGAAGAAGAAGGCGGACTTCAAGGCTGGAAAGTCGCTGATTGTGAGTAAACACTCCATTTACAGCCTGACTGATTCACACGTCTGCTCCAATAACACCTCCTGTGGATCCTGCTCAGATCAGCGGCCGCGAGGTGTTCGAGTTCAGGCCGGAGCTGGTGGACGACGACGACGACGAGGCCGACGATACCAAATACGCAGACGAGACGAAGGAAGAGGATGAGGAAGAGGTGAACGAGCGAACTGACTGTTTCTCATTGCTGTTGGAGTTGATTGAACGTGTAGTTTATCCTCGTCTGAAGTTGTTGAGTCATTTTCTGACTTCACTGTTCGATGTTCAGACTTTGCTGCTTCGCCAAAAACATCCTGGACATATTTTAAAGTGAACGGCTGTTTGATTTGAACAGGTTGTTATAATTATCTACGATAAAATGAAGCCTGTTTCTTTCAGACTGATGCCACAGATGTCCAGGACATAGACTTATCCCGTTTCGTTCCACAAGAGGTTGACCATTCAGGTATTACAGTAGCATCTACGGACCGATTCGCCTCCAGAACTGAGACGGCAAAGTCAGACAGCGGTAAGAGCCTCAGCTGATGCTTCAGCTAAATCTGAGCTTCTCTTTCTCCCTGAACTGTTTCTTTTCTGGGAAGGAAAACACAGACTGGGACCCTGAACATTGGCCGTTCTGTGCGTATTACTACCCTTCCTCTCACCGTTTTCTTTAGGTCTGGTAGATTTATCACAATAAATTGTTCCGTTTGGCTCCTCTATCTGAAAGTAACGACATGCAGGAAATGCAACTGATCTTTCATTTATTTCTTGACCAAATCTAAGCACATTTCACTTTCAATAAAATATCCAAATCTTGTAACCATTCAATAATGTCTGGTTAAACAGTAGCAAACATTTTTTGCTCGGTGCTAACGGAGCCTGTAGCACATCTTTAAACTCAGCCGCTGCTTGTGCTGCAGGTGGAGGAGGTTGGATGTGTTGCTTTGGGTCCCCACTGAAACTTTTCTACCACTGAACTGAGCGTCCAGTTACCAGTGAGAGCGATGGGAATCATTTGAACTCACACGTCTCTGTGTGGAGCGTCCTCTCTGCACGCTCATGTGATCAGACACACCCTGCAGCGTGTGTCTACAGGGGAATGGAAACCAGGACACAGGCGAAACTGAATGCGTTTAAACCGCTTCGGTTTCATCCGAATGTCTGGATGAATGTTAAGGTTCTTGTTTCTAAGCTTGTTTTCCTTCTAACTCTGCAGAGGAGCACCTGAACGGAGCCTGCGGCGGCGCCGAGGCAAACGGCCTTTCGGGAGCAGAAGACGGAGGAGGGGAGGATGAAGACGTGCCGGTTGATGAGAATCTATTCACAGGAGAAGATCTGGAGGAGCTGGATGAAGAGCTGAACACGCTGGGGCTGGAAGACTGAGGGAGCGACTGCTGGGCGGATGCATGGAGCTAAACGTCACAGAGAGACCAGACGGATGATTTTAACCTTCAGAGACTCCAGTAATAAAGCCTGACTATCTGATGACATCACTTCCTGTCTCTGCGCCGTGTTCTCAGCGTCAGCCTTCATCTGCATAGGAGCTGCGGTTTTCCACGGCCGGACAGGAGCTCCATGATTGCTGTCATCCAGAGTTTGGCTAATATTGAAGTTTATTCGGCCTCCATCCTTCTCTTGGTGATCAGTTCAATAAGATGTTTAGTGATGAGAAGATGGAACCTCTGATCTGTGACCGACTCAAACAGGATTTACGTCAAAGATGCACTTTTCTCAACAAATTCACCAGTTCTTTTAAATGATTTGACGCCAAAATCCATCCCTTTTTTCCATGAACATTACCTTCATCTCTCGAGGGCAGATTTGTGCTCATTGCCAGCTGCATATTGTAAATATTGTTCTCTTGAGATGCCTCCTGAATAAATAAAATGACTCTACGTTCACTTTGTGTTTTTCTCTTAGAAAATCAAAGTTCATTCAGTAGCATCCTTTGGTGTTTGGCTGCTAACGAGCTCCACAGTATGGAGTGAATTTAGTTTCATTATTGTTGCAAGGAACATGTTTTGTAAACATTTTTTCTTCATATTCATGAAACGATAAAAAGAAGTATTTTCTTTTTTTACTTAAAGTTTTTAAACTAGGTTCAGGTATTCAGTCAACTAACATTGTTTTTAAGCACAAACCATCCTGGTAAAATAAAGAGTGTAAAACTAAAAGTCCAGGTCAGGATTGTGTATGAAATGGATTTAGAATCGTTAGGTTTAGGTGTGAAATCCACTCAGGTTTTATACTTTTAAATATTTTTTCCAGATTCCATATATTTTTCATCTTCAACTTCTCCTATTTTGTGTTTCTTTTTCAGCTTGTTTTCCATAGGGGCAGACTTTACTGTGGAGCCTGTTAGCAGCACTTCATTGGGCTTCAATAGAAAACAATGCAATTTGTAAATCTCATCTGGATAAAAAATGTGAAATATTAAAACATTTTCAAGTTGTTTTTAACTAAAGAAAAAAAGCAAAGTTACCATTAAAACTGTTTAAATTACAACATATTTCAGTAGCATTTCTGGATTGCATTTATTTCCATTTACAAAATCAGTTCTTTGCTTGGAAAAAAAAAAAGGAACAAAATTCCCCCCATACTTTAGAAAATGATCTAGAGCAGCAGTTTCCAAGCGGTTCTCAATGAGTTTAAAGAGTTATTTCCAAAACTTTTTCACATTTCAGTTCAATTACACTTTATTAATCCCCAAAGTGAAATTCAGAAATTGAACAAAATGTGAAACTTGAAAGTTAATTGAGTTCGGTTTACTTTTATTTAACAAATCTCAACACTTCACTGAAACAATCAAAACAGGTTTGTTTAAAGTTTTCAATCTTTCACAAAGTGTGCAGGATTTGCTCTTTCTTGCACACAGTAGATATTTTCTTGCATTTTGTCACCGACTACAGGAATCGCTCACACTGAGCATGCAAACAGCGACAGTAGGGAGGAAAAACCTCCAGCAGAACCAGGCTCAGTGTGAGCAGCGCTCTGAGGCCGACGGGGTTCAAGGAGACAGAAGCATTGATCCATAAATAGTTAAAAAGGTAACAGTAAACCAGCTCAATAGATGGAGCTAGCTTACCACCTAGGAAAGAAACTTAATGTCATATTGGGAGTAAAACTGGACTTAAAATAAGAGTGAAGCACTCTAAGCATAACACTGCAAAACAGGATCATGTGTATGCATTTAAAAGTATTAAAAACTGGTGGATTGCATGCTTGGACATTAAGGGGCCAAAGGCTGTTAATGATCAGAACGACCATCAGGAGTAAAGGAAGACGAGTCAGACGGAAAGGAGAGCTTGATGTACTTTTATTAAGAAAACAGTCCAAAGACGACATTTACTGAGGTCTGTGTTGGTTTCCAGTTCAGACAGGAGGCGAATAAAAAGCTACAGACTCAAAAAACTCAATACTACTGAAGAACCACAAGCGGCTAAAGTTTAAACTTCAAACCTTATTTTAAAGCTAATAAGACAAACATCATTGAACATAGAAAGAAACCAGCAGTTGACAGAATGAACAGGAGTCAGACAAAGGGTCGGGTCAGAGGTCAGGAGAAGATGTTGCTGTCTGTCGGTCTGTCAGGTCAGGTGTCGGTTTGCTATGACAACAGTTGCCTGGGGAACAAGAAGCTGCAGAGTTATTAACAGGAAGGGAGCTCCTCACATCTCTGGTGACAGTTTTAATATCAACTAATCTATGAGATGCAGGAGAGTTCGATATGATGCCAGGCAGTCTGCTGCCTGCTGACAGACAGTGCTGTGGAAAGGTCACAACGGGTTCAAACCTCTAATTTCTAACGTCACACATTTTTATAAGGAAAAGAAATATTTTCCTTCCATGAAAAAACTTGGTTTATGTTTAAAAAACTGAACCCCAATAAAACCCTTTGAAGTTTGTGGCTAAAAACGCAACAAAAGGTGAAAATAGTTCAAAGAGCGAAGACCTTTCCAAGGCACTGCGAGGGCTTTTATTCTGAAAGGCATTGCATGGTTAGATGCGTCTTTATTTTCAGTGACGTGCGACCCTTACCTCTCCTAGTAGGTGCGGGGGCGTTTGTGGGACTCCTCCCGCGGAGGATCGGCCAGCATCACCTTCATCTTCACCCCGTTGACGATCCGACCGTGGAGCGCGGCCATGGCCTCACCTGCACACTGAGAGACGCCATTTTAACCCACTCCTCTCCACGGCGGCGGTTTGCATCTCCCTCACTCATCATCAGGTGAAACAGACTCACCTGTTTGTCTGCGTACTTCATGTATCCGACGTTCCTTCCTGGAACCACGTGGACCTCGATCAGAGAGCCAAAGCGACTAGAGGCAGACAGGAGGCGGCTGGATGATAATCTGATACTAGACTGTTCCTCACAGACTTTTGC
This sequence comes from Jordanella pulchra, assembly GCA_034780135.1. Lineage (NCBI taxonomy): Eukaryota > Metazoa > Chordata > Actinopteri > Cyprinodontiformes > Cyprinodontidae > Jordanella > Jordanella pulchra. The sequence goes on along the minus strand of JAUZNJ010032129.1, from coordinate 3,588 downwards.
CGCTGCGCCGTGGCGTTTACCAGAAGACGTCCTCCAGCACGTTGATGGGCAGCGGGGAGGGGTTGAAAACCACAAACAGCCGCTCCTTGGCTTTACTGTCGGACGGAGCGAGCTTCTTCAGGGGCGGCAGGCTGGCGTCCGTCTGGATCCGAGACATGGAGTAGCCCTGGAGGAGAAACGTCAAGAGTTCCTCCATTACAGCGTCCGGACAGGAATGCTGCCCTGTGATTGGTCCAAATACACTGTTCCACTCTTCAGGCTGAAATGATGTTGATTAAACCTCCTTAATGTAGCAGAGAAAGTGAGGAAACTTACAGGCGGTTTGACCATCTGATTGGAGGAGGCTCCGTTCCAGACCGCAGACATGATCTGAGCTGCGACGGCCTGAGTGGCGATCCGACCTGCAGGGCTGCACACAAACATTCACAGCTGCTGATCCTCAAACTAACCCACAGAAACGCACATTAATCCACAATTATGGCAAAGCTGCAGGAACCGTCTGACAACAAGCAGCCGACTTCAGACCAACAGTTTGGACACTTTATGAAAACCATCTGGGCCTTTATAGATGAGCTCGATTCGCCAGCTTTTCGACTCCATCCCATCCATCTTTGAGTAGTGCCCACCTCTCTCCGTCGTCGTAGAAAGTCACTTGAAGTCTGTTGCCGGGCGGATACTCGAAGCAGTTCAGCTTGTCTTTGGCATAAACTGCTGAGCCCAGATTGTTGTAGCGAACCAGAGCGTAGCCTGGAGACCCTGGGAGAAAACCAGAGGAAGAACCTCAGCTTCACGTCAGAATAACAACGTGGTCAAGCTATGGAGTCAGCTTTGGTCCATTATTGTTGCTTGTTTGAAAGAATAGCTTTTGTGAATGAAAAAAAAAAAAAAACAGACAACCCAGGATTAAAACTTTGAAAACCAGTTTAGCTTAAGAAAAAAAAGATTAAAAAAAAGGTAACTTTTCTGGTTTCTCAGATTTTGTTTCATGTTACTTTTTTTTATAATTTCCTTGTTTTACAGATTTGATATTTTTAATTTTTATTTGATCACTTTCAATATTTAATGCATCACATCACTTCAAGCCCAATACAACCGTTCGCTCTTCATGCCCACATTCACCTATAAAGTGCTGCAGACCAACAGAACATCTTCACTTCTTCACTGCAGAGGAAGTGAAGAAAATATAGAGATTTTATAGAACTACAAAATATTTGGTAAAATTTTATTTGTAAAAATGGAAATTTATTTTAAAAAAATCTAAAAATTGAGGAAAAAAAGAAAATATAAAAATCTATTTTAAAAAAATAACATTTTCTTTTTAATAAAATCAGGACAAATTAAGCAAAAAAATAAAAATGAAGACGTATGAAAAAAGTAACATCAAAATTGGAAAAAACAACAATCTGAATTTTCTTTCAATAGTTTTAAAAATTAACTTGGAAAAACTGAAATCTGTAAAACCGCAAAAGAAAATAAAAGTATAAAATCTGTAAAATTTTTTTTTCATTGAAAAACAAGGAAAAGGTTTTTTGAAAGAGAGAAAACAACCATGTCACTCTTAAAACCTTTTTCGTTTCTGTATTGCACCTTCTTTTTCACATTTCCATTTTCTAAGCATGCTGTTTGCTAGCAATAATAATGGAGCAAACCTCCCTCCGTATTTGGTGCACTCGTTCTCCTGCGGTGAAAATCAAACCTTTGTTCAGGCCGCAGGAGTCTCTGAGGAGCTCGCAGTACTCCATCCCAGGAATCAGGTCGAACAGGGCAAAGATCTGCTCCTGGGTGAGGGCGGCGCGCGTGGTCAGGATCAGGGAGCGAGCGACGTCATTTTGACGGAAGTCCAGCATCGGGTAGCTCCCATGATCAGCTGCAGGAAATAAAACAACGAGGTTAGCGATTAAAAAGCAGATCCAACTTTAGGAGGAGTCTGGGTTCAGGCGCCTACAGATGGGGAAGGTGTGCTGGTTGAAAGAGTCTGCAGAGCTGTACTCTCCTCCCCTGGATCCTCCTGCATCTTCAGACGAGGTGTTTTTACTGCGGGGTTCAGCCAGGATGGCCCTGTAAGCTGGAGACAGAACAGCAACAAGCACCCTGAGCAGGCTGGCAGACCCACACACACTCATGTCATGACCCGGCAGAACCACCTCTGCTCAGACTCACACTTGTCACAGTTCTCGATGGCGAGGGCGGCTTGAGACGGCTTGTAGTAGCGCACGTAGCCCAGGCCTTTGCTCTCGCCTGTGGCCTTGTTTCTGATGAGGATGCAGTATTCAATATCTCCGTACTCCTGAAAGACAAAGAGGGAAAAACAATCCGTGGGTGGAAATGAAATGGAAAAACACTTATTACAGAACCAGTGAAGGCGTGAACCGCAGGTTAACCACACTAGTGTAGCACCATAAATTGTAGACATAGAAGACAAATGTCCATGTTTTTATCTGGAGCAATTGTGCTTGGATGGAGGGTGCAGAGGGCCACCAGTGTTTCTGCAGCCCTCCCCCCCAGCTGACTCTACAGGACACCTCCTAAAAAGGTGTGCTCTGCTGAACCCCCGTACTGTGTGAAGGCACAGTAGGCCAAGAAGCACATAGTTCTGCCTCTTTGGTGTTTCTCTTCCATGAGAGAGAATCACATTGAAGAGACCAGCATGAAACCAGGCCAGAGACCTTATGGACCTGAAGCTAAGTCATGATGGGTGACATTTCAGAATCGCACTGCTGCAGAACAGGCTGTTTGCAACGTCTCTTTAAGTTCCAGGAACCTCTGATGGTTGGAGAGATGGACAGCATGGAGGACGATAGAGCTCCCCTGGATGTGGGGCACCCCCCACCCCCCCGCCCTGCTGTGATCAGGCCATCCTAAATGCAAACTCCCGGAGAAAAACCTTGAAACGCTTGGACAGAGGTCTGGCACAAGGAGTTAGGGACAGAGCTTCTAAATAAAACTTGATTTTGATCATTTAATGTGTTTATTGTTGAATAAAGACAAAGATAACAACATGGACCGCATGGTGAACCGTGCTACACTGACACGTTTGGAGCTGTTATACAGTTAAAACAAACTTTATTTCACTAAGGGTTTAAAGACTGACATGAAGTCAAAGTTTGATGTGTTCTGACATTTGATTTGGTAACCAAATTATGACCAAAAGTCATTTAATGGAATCCTAATTTCTGCTAACTTATTTAAAGAAGATGAAGAATCAATCAACTAAAGGTTATTGATGTTTGATTAAGCAAACCATTTAGGAAAACATTATTTGGCCGAACAATGTTTTATTCACCTCATGGATTTGTATTGAATTGGTTTGAAAACATCCCAATTGCTCTAAATTTGCCAAAAGCTAATTTGATCTCATTCTAAAATCAGCAATATAAACTTTGGTTCTCAAACATAAAATCCACAATAACATGTGATATAATTTGATTGATTCTGGTTTTCAACCATGTTTCCTTCTTCTTTGTTCATAGTAGCTGAGTTTTAGTTGAGTTTCACTAGTTTGTAGACACGGGTGTTAAACTGAAATATGTTTGACTTGGAGCTGAATGAGTTTTGTTAATAAACTCTTATATTTTGAACAGAAGTTGT
>JAUZNJ010032128.1:0-13845 GCA_034780135.1 Jordanella pulchra | reverse complement strand
TAAAAAGGTTGGTGACCCCTGTTCTAAATATTACTGAGACTTAATGTGTTTTTTTAGAAAAGAACATTTAAGATTTAAGAGACAAACTTCAGGTTTGTGTAGAATTAAAGAAGATTATGACGTAACAAAAGCAACTAATGTCCACTGTTAGTTATGGAATTCGACATGTAATGCACTGGGTCTGTATTTCTTCTGTAGATCCTAGAATTTTATTTCATTTTCACTGTGATACATTGTGAAAAATAATCCAAGTTTAATGTGGCATCCACACTTCTGCAGGTGTCCTTGACAACAACATATTTTCAGGCTTTTTGTAAATTTTTATGGCAGTCTGACGCAGAGTTCACGTGATACATTAAAATCTGTCTTAAGAAATTGTATCAAGTAGAGGAGATTGCAAAACAATTAAACATAATGTGAGCATATAAACATTTTATTTATATATTTTATTTTAATCTGTTTTGAATCTTAAAGTCAGTATATATTAATCTAAGTGGGTAAAATTTTCCTTGTTCTGACAGTTTCATTGCAATGTGGAGACGAAGCACAGCATTTTGGTGACCTGATGTAAGAATACATTTTTTAGCCTTTATGCAAAACACACTGTTTGGATAAAAGTAACAACAGAATCTACAGAACAACAGAAACTATCACAGTAGTAACAAATATTGATTTTGTGTTTTTCTTCAATAAGTGTAGAGAAGCTGGTTATAAATGATGGGACCATGGGTAGAAGGCTATTATGGAAGCAAACCTGTTTGCAGGTGCTAAGATCTGAGCGCGGACAGATCACCTAAGAGTAAGACAACAACAGTGGTCAGGATTAAAAATGTACTAATTGTGTTGCCTAATTAGAAAAAAAACTAAACAAAAAAATACATTTGGATTTGTTATTAAGACATGTTAGTCATCTTAAAATAAAATAAAAGGTCTTCTGTGTAGAAGATATGTCAAGATACCAAATTTTTACCCTATCAAAAGTGAACTTTATAACTCACATTATTCTCCTAAATCGTTTAACATGTTTTCAAATCCGTATAATGAGTATTTTAGATGAGGAAAAATATATGAAAAGGCTAATGTTGACATGAATATTCTTAGCACCTCTTGTACGTATGCTTTTGTGATTCCAAATAACAGTGTTGGGTCAAACCTGGTGGAAGGGTTGTTGTTGTTTAGGTCTCTCCCCAGTGGCCTTTCTCACAAGAATGACATCCAGGTGAGGTCTCTCACCCCTTTCCCACTGGCCAAAACACCCAGTAATACCTGGAAACAATCAGCTTTTAGTAGCAGTGTGAACAGCTCACTGACCCGTTTAAACCCGTTTAAACCTCGGCAAGCCAAGCGGGTTATAATCACCTTCAAACGGATTGGCTCCAATCAGCATTTAGTGGGGACAACAAAGCTGAGTCGACCCGCTAATTTACCTGATACAATTGAGTTCAACGTACAGATGTCAACACATCACGATGGTTGCATGTGATCGAGCAAGCCGAAACAATTTTGTTCATAATCAATAAACATGGAGCATCACTGGTAGGAGAAATTTGGATGGAAAAAGGAGCAAAAAAATAAAGCACACTAACTAATTCCTGCCTTTCTTAGATGTTGTTCTCCACTGTTTACTTCCCGGATTTCTGTCGCACTGGTGACAGCATCAACTAACCCAGTGTGATGATGTCAGACACAGCACCGGTGGCACAGAGGCTATGCAGCTTGCCAGCCACGGTCACACTCAGCTTTATTTTTGCTAGTGGGAAGGGATCCAAATGCCGATCATTAGCGGTTCCATCCGTGTTTGAAAAACCTGGGTTAACCCACTATTTTCAGTGGGAAAGAGGCTTTACTCTGTTAATTTACTGTAAGTAGTGTGTATTCTCTGATGGGATGAAATGCAGTGCTTACCTCACTAAGCATAAAATCTAGTGTCAATATGCACAAGAGTGCCGGGTCCCCATTGAATGGTCTTATATAAAAACAAAGAAAATCTTCTTGTGGCACACCTAAAAAAAAAAAAGAAAAAAAACATTATCATTTAATCTGGTGCTTGCAAAATCCTCTTTCTAATACTGCCCTGGTAAATTGTCCACATGGGCCATGTTTGAAAAATCTCCATCTCTTCCAAATTGAAATTGATCTGACGGCATCAAAAATTCCTCCAATTTAGCCAGGCCAGTTCTTATTCTAATAGCTTTCATTTGTGTTAGTTCTCAAAACACCTCAGGCATGTTGCTGCATCTAAGAGGTCAGCAACAGAAATCAAATGCTGTTCTCTGCAAATTATAAAGCTTGTGGAATGATAAACATGTACTTGCCTCTTCATAAATGTATACCACATTTTGCCAATGGTATGTGATAATTTCCAACCTTGGATCACAAACTGAAAAAAAACAGCCTGGGCTGCAATTCAATTGTTTAGATCAACGCTAAGCCTTAATTATCATAATTGTGCCTCACTTTATGTGATTCTTTTAAATAACAAACCAAAATATATATATAAACTTAGTGGATGACCAAACTAGAAACTTTGTACAGCCAACACTGGACATTAGCCTGAAAACATGATTGCATCCCATGTTGCAATAAGGTAACCATTGCTTTTTATTGTGGAGATGTGCTGTTCTAAATAAAAATCCTAATAAATGAGTTTTGTTTTAACAGAAAATAACAAATACCAAAACATTTAAGCGGCGTGATTGCCTAAAGAAACCTAATGCTTTTTATAATCAGCTCACATGTTTCCAGCACAAAGAACACATAACAGCACACAAACAGGGTACTTAAAGGTAAACTAACAGAACTAACAAGAAAAACCTGTCACAAACCCAGCATGGTCAATGTATCACTCAAAGAACTGTGCAGCAGACCAGGAAATCCAGGCTTGGATGAAAGCGGCCAAGCACTGAATCTGTTATTTATCACCATAAACATTAAACATTGATGGCAGACCAGGAAGAACGGAATGGAGGGAGAGCTGCAGTGGTCATGTTCAGAGGAAGCCCACATCTCAGTCGGAGTGATTGATGGGGATGAGGAATGGGCCCTGTCATGATGCAATTACACAAGTGTGACAGTGTGTATTTGAAGGACAGAGCTGCAGAGCAGAGGACTGGGAGGATGAAGTGATTCATGCTAAAGGGAAAGATGGCAAAACAAATGATGTTACGGTCTTGACCTTGTAGCTGTGACAAGATATCATCTCTCTTGTTAATTTTAAATGATTCTCTGGCTGGGAGCCTTTTTATACAGCAGACATTCAGTAATGGTCGTGACCATGTGAGTTATTGCTGGAAGGGGAACAGCTTTTTTCCCCCCCTGACACGCCACCAAATGGTGTTTAGCTTGTATTTTTATGAAGTGCTGTCTTAATATTTGCTGATATCATTGTTGAGCACTGGGATACCGGGAAAGCTTACAGGGAGAGTCGCTGTTAGCTACCATGACATACAGTAAGTGATTGCAGTACGGACATTAAACATTGCAGTATGGATTGTTACATAGAAATACAATAAATAGTTAGACTTTTTTGTAAGACTTTTGTGGATGATTATGAATTAACTTCCTGATGTTACACAACACTTTGATGTGAAGTTGTATATCTATATATTTGTACTATTTTTTAATACATTCCCTTGATGTTTAAATTTACTTTGCTTTGCAAAGGCATTCATACCTATTGAACTTCAATATATGAGAAGACAGGGCAAACATGTGAAACAAGATGCTCAGGTTGAACAAAATCAAAGTTTTTGGCCTACATATAAAAAGCTATGCTTAAAAAAAATAAACCTGTCCTTCTGTTCACAGGAACGCTATTAAAAATATTACTTGTTTAGTTTCAAATATTTCAAACACTTTGCCAACTTCTTTCCAACCTTGTAATGAACACTGGCCAGAGAGACAGCTGGCCCTGCTGACTGAAGGTTCACACTCAGCAGTTTTTCTTGGATAACACAGTTACTGGGACCTCTAAAGGACTGTGGTACGTTGACAGTTTTCAGTAGATTTATTAGTTTATCTGACTGAAATCTTCTGAGCATTTCTTCAGTTTTATTCGTTCTCTTTTATGTGACACATAGACACTATCAACTCCCTCTCCTCGATCTTTCTTTATTTCCTCCCTTAAGTTTCAGAGTTTTTGTCTTAATAAGCGGCATTCATCTCAGGAGCAGCATCTCTCTGCTGCTTCAGTCAAATTGATCTTTGTCAGAAGACAAATGATGAAAGATAAATGGATATTGAGTGTGATAAAGATCCACACACCAGCTTTAATTAACTTTGAAAGTGCTGTAATATTTCACTGCATATTAACACCGTCACTGGTGTCGGATCAGTGACACTGAGGATTATCTAAATTGCCTAACACATGAGGGAAACAGCAATTTGATCAAGCATTAAGTTTAAGTCTGTGTTCTCTTATATTGTCTAGAAGCAATGGGAAAAAAGACACTGGTAAAACCCTAAATCCCTTTAATAGCTTATATGTTTATCTTAATTGCATTTTTTATGTTTTGTTTTTTTAATCTACAATTATTATTGCTTAATCATGACAGAAGAATTTGATTACTAAGGTGATTATATGGTGTTTAAAAATTCTGGCTTAAAAAAATATGAAACTATTATCCATCTTGTTTGTTACTGTGAAAAATGTTTGATACTAATATATCTGCAAATATATGTAACATAAGTTAATAAGAAAGTATGTTCAACTATCAGCTTTGCGGTCAGTTTCTATCATCCAGCATTTTGAGGTAAGTGAAGCATATGGGCAGTTAAAAGTTATAAGGTCACTGTGTTGGTGCTGCATCCATTCTATAGCTGTGATGCACAATGACAGAAAATTGATGATTTTTAATGATTTATTGATTCTTTAGATTTAGATGTAGTTGCACATATAAAAATATCATACACGTTAAAAGCAACCATGCAGGAAAGGTTCAAGAGATTCTAGAGTCTTATAAGGCACCTCTACTAATAAAGAATAATGTACTGAAGCACAAAAAGACAAGTCAATGGATCCAATGTATTAAATATGCACATTATGTATTTTAGTTGTTTTTTTAAAGCAATGAATTGTAGTTGTGGATTGAAGAGCTGGGAGTGTGTTCCAAATAGAAGGTCCCTTATATTTATGTGTACTTGCTTAAATGGTGTCCTGTGTACTAGTAAATGGAAGTCACTAGACTGTCTTGTTGAATTTGTAGTCGCATGTTTACATTAAATATTGTCAAAATGTTGCCTTCTGTAAAAATAGGATCTGATAAAAAACAAAAGTCTCTTAAAAATGTATTATAGTTCAAAAATTCATTGAAATTCTTGGAATCTTATGGATTTTTTGATTGACATTTGGAAACCTCAAACAAATGAAACTGTATATAGTATAAAACATACAAGAATGGTTAATAAAATGACAAACTCACTTAATATACCTATTGATCTTGTAATATTTTTGCAGACAAGTTCAGTTCAATGACTTCAACTTAATTCTTCATCAACAGTAACTACTAAGAACCGAGTCTAAGGAACCTGAATTATTTTGATGCCATCATCAGATAATTCTATATCTTCTTCACTGCATCTAGTTTTTGTACCTTTGTACTACTAAAGTAACTTTTTTGAATGTTTAGATGATTAAATCATTTTGAAATATTAGACAACTTTTAGTTTTCTTCTTCAGCTCATCACGATTGGAATATGATATCAGAAGATATCAGCATCATCTGCAAACATGAGAGGCAGTACATTTGTTAAATAATTGATGTATAGATCAGAAATTACAGGTTCCAAAATGGACCCCTGAGGAACCCCACAAACTAGTTCTGCTCTTTTACAATTGTGATTGTTCATATAAACATATTGTTTTCTTTCAAGTAGATAGCTAAGCAACCTTTTTAAAACACGTTCTATACCATATTTATTCCATTTTGTTAAAATATTTTTTTATTTAACTGTGTCAAACCCCTTTGATAAATGTAACAGTATACCAAGAGAGTATTTTTTTAATCTAAATCTGTTGCAGCCTTATCAACAAGCTGTAGGAGTGTGATTTCTGTAAACATTTTGTCTCTAAATCCACATTGATTTATAAACACATTTTGAATTACTTTGGAGAGCACAGGTAACATAAAGTAATTCTATTCAATGCATTTAATTATACTTTATTAATCCCTGAAGGGAAATTCAAAACTGTCCCATTTGGTTTCACTTGTTTTTTATCCCTCAATTCTTTTTAAAAGTCTATTTTTTTTATTCACTCTCCTGATTTCTGTCAGATATTAAATCTGTTTAACAATCTAAAATATTTGATCTTGAAAAAAGCAATTTAGTTGAGATATAGCTTTAAAAAACAGTATAGCTGGATCAGTAATAATACGTTTCATTAGATTTTTACTTGATCACAAAAGAAGAATAGTTATAGTGGAAAATCTTTTAGTAGCTCCTTGAATAGACCACCAGATAATCTTGTCTTTTGAACGTCAGTTAATTATTTTCCATTTATTAAAAATAACATTAACTTAATGAAGTGAATTGGCTAAGTTATGTTAATAGAAATAGTGATAAAATGTACTTTTAGCTGTGCATATCTTTATTTATTTGCTTGAAAAAGGTACAGTCAGTAGAGTTTCACAATGCCGTTTTGTTCATAAATCATGGTAAAGTCCTGCTTGCAGTGAAATCTATACCCAGCATATGACAGGCCATCAAATAGTCCATATTATTTTAAGACAGCAGTCTTTTATTCTTGGACAGTTATTGCTCCCCTGTATGGCTCAATAGATTTGGCCATTAATATCCAACAGTCTTTTAACTTTCATTATTAACCTCCAGGCCAGGACATTGTGTGAATGATGCATAAAAAGAAAAGAAAGCCCATCAACCATGTTAAGCTTGAGCGAGGAAACTCAATAGTTAGCCTCTGAAATGAAAAGCAGTTTGATAAGGGGAAATGACGGGGAATGATTTTTTTTCCCTTTCCAATTCTTTATTGTGAATCGTCTCCATGAAAAGCCGGTTCATGTCAGGAGTGATTCTGTTTTCATACAGGGTTCTAATCCAGGCTCTTCATGCTGTCAGGTCCACTGCCTCTCATTGTGCTCCCTGCCTATCTGATTATCTACAGCATTACAAGTGGCCAGAAGCACAGCACCTCATTGTTAGGAGTGAAACACATTCTGGCCAGATAGGAGCTTTGCTGAACCACGACTATGAACTACTTTGAATGAGTAAACCATAAAGTCCACAGAGGACTGTAATGACATTCATAACCTCTCTGTGTCCCCGGCAGCAGCCACTGATCAGTTATTTCCCTTTGGGCCGTCTTTATTTTCCTGCAACAAATTCTTTCAGAGCAGTCTGTTTCTAGATAATTCTACTTTACTCTGAAATATGAACAATTATTTTGTCCCTCTTAATTATTCTATGGTTGATATTGTTAAAAATGTAACTACTAATGGTGCATTTCCGGAGAGGCCGCTCTATTAAGGAATTTATTTTGCATAACAGAAAAAAGTCACAAAGAGAAATTAAAACATCCTCTCAGCATCACTAGCATATTTTAGAAGAGACAAAATCCAGCATTTACCCACTTATGTTGCAATAAATCATAAACCTATACCTAAGGAAAAACTTTAGTTAATTGGAAAAGGAGATCTTGGTTTTTTTTTCATATACATGCTTTCATTAATTTGTCTGGATTTAGATACTTAATAAAACTGTATATCAATAAATCATATAAATGTTACTTATGTTTAATTAAAAAAAATGTAAGTATTTCTAAACGCATATTACAATTAATGTATGTAAAGTATCAGCATTGTTGGGTTTTTTTCTAGAATGTCAGCCTAAACATTTATTGAAGACAATTATTTAGTAGACGGTCCCTGCAGAAGAAGATGGGTGGCACTGAGAACTGCATTCTGGCTTATAATTGAAAGTTGGGCAGAGGAAAAAATAAACATACACCAGAAAAAAAGGTTAATTATTTTATTTACCAGTTTTAAGCTGGAAAATAAGATCTGAAAATTTTTAGCTAGGGTGAGGAGAAAAGCTAATCATTACCTCCAAATTTTACTGTGGTTTGCACCCAAACTCAGGCTCCCATAGGGAGACAGGTGGTGTATCCTCTGGAGGCTTTAGAAGTCCATCAGAGAGCATCAAAGAGATAAATCCTTTTTTTCTTTTTTGGACTGTTTGGGAAATCCAGAGTACCTTTAGTCAACCCACAAATTAGAAAATGAGACCATATAAATTCAACTTAGAAAGAACCCAGGCTGGTACTGGAACCAAAGACCTTGTTGCTTTAGGGCAACAGTGCAAACAACATGTTAGTTGAGCTTCTGCTTTACTATCAGCAACAGCAGTCGGATAGCCTTGTAATTGGGATACTTGCTCCTCCAACTACTAAATCAAAATACCGGAAACAATTTAGAACATAAGATAATGCATATCTGATAGTCCAAGCAGTAAGGACAGTTAGGGACATGTTGGTTTACACAAAAATGAATTAAGGAATGGGCAGTGCTGTGATGCTCTGGTCATTTGTACTTTGTGAGAGTTCATAAATTAGGTTTACATTTGAGGAAAGAATCCTGTGGGCTCTGGTAGAACATCTAACATTAGTCGTCATTTTACCTGTCACAAGACATAAAATCAACATTCATACAAAACATGTTGAGGATCTCTACCATCAGCTATTAACACAGATTTACTTAGATCTAAAGTTATGAAAACTCCATATGTTTTGCTTTTTTTTTTCTTTTTCTATTGAAAAATATTTACTTACAGAAGTGACATTCACAGAATAAATGTCCACCATCCTAGGTTGGAGTGTTTGCATGCCAGAGTTATTTAGCTCTGAAAAGAAAGTTAAGACTGAAGGCAATGTCATGTACTGAGCAGCTATTTGTTCATAAAACCAAGTGTTTCATTTCACGGTTCAAAGCAAACTGATTCTATGTGACTAAAATCATAACATGCAGAAACGTATTAAAGTAGGACTAATTGAGGTCGACCCACTGGCTGCCACCTTGCAAGGCTGTCGGAAGTTAAATGAATTACAAATTATTTTATTGCTGACTGGAACCCATTCTGCGCTCAACACATTATTGCTTCTAGCATTGGAATTTATATTTTTTGTAGTATGATGTAAAACTAATAAGTAAAAATGTTTTGCATAAAAACCATCTCTCTCCAAGGTTAAATCTCACTTTTATAAAAGCTTTCTAAGTAAGATGAAGTTAGAGGTTTTTTTTATCAAAACAGCTGTGTTTGCAGCCTGATCAGTGCAGACCAGCTTCTGCATCAATAGCAGCCATGTCATTACTCTGCAATCAGCCCAATCTCTGTACAAGCCTCTTATCAGGCTGCGAGCACCGGCAGGGTCTGCAGCGCAATCAAATCCACCTTCTGAATGAGCAAACCCAGACAGGGACTGCCGGTTTTAATTTGATTGGGCAAATAGAGAATTAATGGGAGCTCAATGAGAGTGAGTCTCGTTTGAAAAGCGTAAACATTAAAATAAAAACTAAGAACCTCCTGCAATGTGAATCACGAAAGATGCCCATCTCTGTTAGAGGCTGTCATTAAAGCTTTTAATCATGAATATTGCTCCTCTTTCTCCCAGCATGACCTGCTTTATTAGAGTAAAAGTGGCTCCATTGTGTATTTGTTGCCAGAATTTGCTTTTTTCAAAGTTTTTATCCCTTTTATATCCTTAGGTTACTCTAGTTCAGGCTGTGCTTGATTGAAGGAATTTATGTCGTACAAGTATGGCAAACGTTTAAAAATCCTTGTGTATTGAATTCATACTCACGTTGTCACAGCTTGACAGATACCAGCAATTAACTTTAGCTCTACTTTCTCATAAGCATTTAACTAAGCATAAGCATTTGTTCCTAACTACTTACAGCTCTTAATCTTTTTTCTTAAAATATGTGCAATCTAGCAGACCCATAGCATTAGGGAATCCTGGATCAAAACATTAAAAAAGTATTCCATCTGATCTAAATTTTTTGATGTGAAGCCTAACACATGCAATATTGTAAAATACCTCCATGATCTAGTTTATTCTTCTCTGGCCAGGGGGAGGCTTTGAAGATGTGCGTATTATTCTTTTAATGCTAAATACATACGTTTGAAGATGCAGCAAATTGTACCATTGCTAAGATTTCTAGCATCTTCTGCTGTATACAGGAACATATCACTTACATAAAATCTGAGTCCAACACTGATCATCTGTGTCATGGTCAAAGCATGTCTGTGTTCTGTGCAGTGCTGAAATTGGACCCAGCAGTCTGCATGGGTAGCAGATACCATCCCAAGAAAAGTGTCAACTCTGATGCAGGCAAATGATGGGCAAGATTCAAATGTGGGCACTTCATTGTAAAGAGAGTTTGGAGCTATTTTTGTGGCCCAACTTTATGGACAACACATTTGTTCCTTCATCTGCTAATGTACTTCTTTAATTCAATCAAAAATGCAATGGTCTACTAAGGGCCTTTTTTTTTCAAAAATTCTAACAAAACTCAGTAGTTTCTGATACCTGTGATGCTAACTAAAGAGATAAGGCACTGGGTTTAAATTAGCTGATCTGGAGCAGGCTAGCTGCACTGAACAAATCACGACGGTAACTTATGTGTTATTGTTTAGGTGAAACTGAATCAGGGCTTAATTAAACCAGGAAGCCCAGAAAATCCTATCTTAATCTTAATCTCTTATCTTGGGTTTGTGTAATAGACCCCGAGGGTCTTATTTATAAAACTTGCCTAAACTGCGTATAAGGTCTTTGACATAAAGATTGTGATTTATAGAAAACAAACTTGGTGTAAAATGTCCACCAACTCTAACTCATCCATATGGCTACGCATATTTTTGGGGAGAAAGGAAATTGGCGACACAGATGCTGATTGAAGTTTGCAACATAAAGCTAGATTGTATCTGAGAACTGCAGCAACCAAATATACTTATCTGGCTTTTCACCCCACACACCGACACCTTGATTAAACTACATTTCATTCTGCTCTCATGACTGCAGTTGCTATTGGTAACCATCAAATAACATTGGCTAATTTAAATACACAATGCCATTCATGAGGTATTTTTCATGAACCATTTATGGTTGACTTTGAGCATGCAGAGGGTCGAAATGGTGTGCCTTGTATGCAAACTTTAAGGCACAACTGGGATTTATAAAGAAATGGTAAATGACCTACATTTATAAAGCATTTTTTTCAAGTCAGGAGACCTGACCAGAATGCTTCAGTCATTCACACACACAATGATGGTGTCAAATTACATTGTATAAATTTGTCTTAAGACTCCAGGTCTCAGGTTCCTTGTATGCATTTTTTAGATGTTTCCCAGTAGCCACTCACTTGATTTAAATAACAGGGTAATTAGCAGGCGTCTGCAGGTCCTGATGGTGTACTAGGGAGGTAATGAAATCATTTAAATCAGATTTGTTAGAAGAGACACATCTCATTGTCATTTTGCTGTAACTACAGTTTTCCTCACTTTCTCATCAATCCTGACTGGTGTATTGATACTGACTCCCTTTACCTGCTGTGTGCAAACTGTTCAAATTGGAATGATATCACCAGAATTTTAAACACAGTAGAAAGTTTCTTTCAGGGAGATGAGTAGCTTTAGTGCTTCACAGTGTTACTGACCTGAAGCTGTGGCTCTGTCAGCAAAACATTTCCCTTCAGAATCACAAAATTGCATTCCTTTGTCTTGGTCTATCCCAAAGGTTTTTGGTTGCAACATAATAAGCTTGCAGAAAAGATATGTGGCACATATAGCATTTATTTTCTCATAGAACATAACTAACTTGCTGAGAACCATCTCAAGAGTTTCATCTTGCTGTCAAAAATATGAAGATTTATGCTTTTTCCCATTTGTATGGAAACGTATAACTTGAGTCTCTGATGTCACACCATTTGTCTTGATAATTGCTTAGACCTGTTGCTTCCCATTATTGTTGCTATTATTTTCTGTGAATGATTTCAGTTTCTTTGGATCTTAATTAAAAACTCCTTTATTCATCCTTCCTCTGAGAGCTAAACCATGTTTGGCCGTCTGTTCATCATGCAGTCTATTGTGGCTGATTGATGGAATCACAGTTCCTTCCTGCTCGCTCTCCTCTCTAGAACTTCCTGATTGCCTGAGAGTCATGCAAATAGAGCAGCAGGTCTTTGTTGCATCGCAGCTGCCTTCTGCACGGTGGGGAAGATTTCTGATGAGCAGATATTCCTGTGGTACTTTATTGTATACTCATGCACAAATTTTTTGAAAAGGCAAAATGGAACATTTCTGTTCTTAATTGATCCTGTCAGTGTGACTCATACAGCAGAGCAATTTGATTTTCCTTCCTTTTATAGGAAATTCAAATTCATTTCCCAGAGATAAAGGGCAATATAATTACTAGTAAACACAGTCTAAACACATCTGATTGCAGGTAAGGAAGTTTGATTTTCCAACTGGACTGAAAATATCCACTTTCATGATTGCAAGTTCTGAAACTGTTTAAAATAGATTTCTTATTTTTCTTCAAAAAATTACATATTTATCTTGCTCCATAACTCTATATTTCCATACTAAAATAATCTGTTACCCTAGGTTGATCCTCACGAATGTCCCGCAACATTTCCATATCAAGATTTTTATCAAGATTTTAAGAAATGCTTTAGTTTAAGCTCTACTTAAACAAATAACACTTTACTTTTATTTTAACTTTTCCTATCATGCTCCACTTATCAGGAACAAGATCCCAGAAGACTGTAAAAGAGCTGAAAGCCTGAGTTATTTTAAGTCAAAGTTAAAAACCCATTTGTTTAGAACTGCCTTTGACTGTTGAAGGTAAAACGTTAACTAAGACTTTTTGTTTGAGGTTGTGGTCCAACTGCTTTATCTGTTTTATGCATGTTTTTAATGTTTATTTGCTTTTATTTTATTTTTCTAGTATATATTTTATGTAAAGCACTTTGAATTGTCCATGTACTGAATTGTGCCACACAAAAAAAATTGTCTGCCTTTCAGCATGATTAAGACATGAGACAAGTTACCTCAAATTTGCAATTCCCCAATCAGTTTCAATCCAATGCATTTAGGAATTCCTTATTACCCCAATTCACAGCCAGAATCAATTTTAAAAGGTATCATAGGCAGAACTATGCATTAAAATGTATATTATAATTGACAAAAACATGTAGTTTAAGCCACAATCTGAGGACCTTGTTAGAAAGTTGAAGTTAAACTGGATTTCTTCTACAGTAACTATTCTTGTTGTTCTTTGCTTGCAAGGAAACATCTTATTTCTGCAACATTTTTACCTGTGTTTGATTATGATGATCTTTTTTCTATGATAGCACATTTACAAACCCTTAAGAAATTTGACAGTGTTTACCACGATGCCATCCATTATATTACTGATTGTGAAAATGGTGTTCGCCATTTTACTCTGTATGCTGTTCCTGAGTATCCATCTCTGTATGTCTGTAGACTCAAACATTGTTTCATGTTTGTTTATAAATGTATTTTTTGGCTCTTTCCATTTTACCTCTGTACTTACACACGTAAAAACAAATTTGCAGTATGGCTTGTGTTCCTAACAAACCCATATGGCAGTTCCTCAGATCAGATCAGAACTGAGTGAGACAGTATTTAAACATGGTGCCAATTTCTCTTTGAATAATCAACAAAATGATCTGAACTTAACTGATCTTATGTATCACTTTAATGGAACTACAGTTATACATATGCATATACAGTAAATATATATATCTATATATATAGAGAGATATCTATATCTCTATATATATAGATATAGATATCTATCTATATATAGAT
>JAUZNJ010032127.1:0-13845 GCA_034780135.1 Jordanella pulchra | reverse complement strand
TGTCCTCTCTGCTTTGCTCTCAGCTCCCCTTCCCTTCTCCCTAATAGAGGACAAACCCATAGTTAGAGCCACATTAAGGAGCAGTGGGAGGCTGCCAAGAATCTAATTCATTAATCCTCGATCTGTGCCCGGCATGTTTTAATACAGTGCAAAATATTCTATAAAGTGCATCACACAAACGCAAAATTGTCAAAGATTTACCCATCAGTCAGCAACATTTGCAATAGGTGCGGACAGTCGCCAGCCAACCATACCCACATGTTTTGGGCGTGCCCAAAGCTAATCGGGTATTGGGGTAACATTTTTAAAACACTAAGCCAAGCATATAATCAGACAATTCTCCCCAATCCATTATCGGCTATATTTGGCATCCCTCCAGACCCGGGCCTTTCGCGTTCTTTGAAACAGGCCCTAGTCTTCACTACCCTTTTGGCTCGAAGACTTATTTTACTTAGATGGAAACTAAACGTCCCACCGTCTCATGACCACTGGGTCAGAGAAGTTCTTTACAACCTGAAGCTGGAAAAACTCAGATTTTCACTTAAGGGTTCCACCAGCAAATTTATGGAGACTTGGAGACCTTTCCTTTCGATAGTGGGTACCATGACCTTGCTACCTGATGCAGAAGAAAATTAAATTATCTGTAGGCCTTCTCATTGATATCCAATCCAATTCCTTTGTTTTTTAACCGATATATATTCTTCGTCTTATAATTTATTTATTTATATATTTATTTCAAATAATTATTTTTTTAATATTTTATTTTATTTTTTCTTTTTCTTTCCTTCTTCATTTGTAATTTATTTCTATACTTGTTTAACTTAATAATATGTACGCTTAAGTATATATTCATTTATTTACTTAGTATCAGTATTATTATTTCTCTTTATTTCTTTTCCTGCCTCCTTTTGAATGTGTGTGGATGGATGTGTGTGTCATGTTGCTAGAAACTGCTACAGGGACTGGATCTCAGCAGGCTGTTTGTCTCGTGCTTGGACCTGGACGGGGTGCGTTTGGGGTGGGCTGGGTTCTGGGAGAAATCAGCTTGAACTTCTTTTTCTCTCTATCTATAACTACTGTGTTTTCATTGTACCAATGATTGATGTGTGTCAAGTTGTAAAATGCAATAAAGAACGTTGGATAAATAAGATCATTTGAGGCGAGAATATTATACATTAAGCTTCACTATATGGAACATTTACTGCTTTAGTGTGTAATCTAACAAAGTGAGAAATGAATCGACCAACAGAGCTCCGAGGCCACCCGCAGCCATGGCTAATGTTTGCTCGTCTGGAGAACCATAAATCAGCAAAACATCTTATAATAACTGAGTATCTGAATATATAAACTAGGTCACCAATCAGTCCTAAAACACCTTTAGACAACAAACCCTTGTTTATCCCTACAGAAGCACCGACTTTATTAGCGCCTCATAAGGAGCTTTCAATCATTCTGTTGCATTTTATTCATGCCAGCTGCAACCTGTGCTCTTGTCTTACTTTTTGTTGGTTTGCTCGGTTTATGTTACATTTTGGCTCCTCATTAGTAAAACAAAACTCAAAGCCCTATTTTTTTTGCCTAGGCATGAACTAAACACAAAGATCAGCCCAATACTAATTAATTGAATCGGTTAACACAGTTCCCACAATACAGGGCCGATTGTGACAACAAACACCTGCTTCTTCTTCTGTTTTTAAAATGGTGTGCTTTGTATTTCTTTAACCTAGCACCAGCACAACCAGCTGCCATAACAGCTGTTTCTGCGCGCAACATGCTCACTTGCTCTTTCTACCGTAATAACAGTCTACACACAACATTATCCCTCTTATTCATAAAATGGTCAAATTTGAGACATTTCCAGGGACAGCTTTAGCTGGGGACAATTGGTCCAAAACAGGGAGTGTCCCTGGAAATCGTGGACGTCTGGCCACCGTATGATACGAGCTAAAATAAGGACACATCAGCTAAAGTTGAGGCTCCAGTTTTTTTGTGTTTTTACCAAACGAATAAGATTTGGACAAGATAGATCTGCTAAAACATGTGCACTAAGATAGCTGTAGTTAAGAAATACTAAGATAAGGAAAACTAAGTCAGAGCCACCTTAGTTAAGCTAAGGCAAGCTAAAATAAGCTAAGTTTAAGAAAACAACAATGCTAAGTTAAGTCATGATAAAGCTAATAAAAGAATTAACTCTTGCAAGGAAAGCTAGGTTCAGGCTAGCTCAAAAAAGCTAAACTAATCTGGGGTGGTGATGCAATGGGTTTCTGAAATGAACCCATTAATCATAGATCTATCCAAAACAGAAGAGATGAAACAGAACACTGAACTCAGGTTTAGAGCTGCTTTAGCTTCTGAATAAACTCTTTTAGAGAGGAGGAATGTGTCTCCTTAGAGAGAGGAAAGGAAATGTGAGACAGAAGGCCCACCTTTAAGCTAACATACGGTAAGGCAGTGGTTCCCAAAGTGGGGGCTATGCCCCCCCAGGGGAAGCCCAATGTAACTGCAAGGAGTGGGGGTGAGAGACATTCATTATAAAGTGCAACTTAAGTGGCAGTAAATAGTCTAAGTTTGTCAAACCATAGAAAGTGTTGTTAAACACCCAGCCAAAATTGAACAATTGAAAACACCACATTGCTGTGCTCTGAAACAAAGGAGGCGTGTCTTCTGGAATGCGCTGCCATGGCAACGGCGTGCCCTACGACCAGAGCCATTAAGGAAACAGAAACAGAGTTTCGACACCTTTTCAAACAGCAATGGAAACGCAGGGAAAATAGATTTATGACATTTATGATGTGTTTAGAAGACAAAGCTCAAATCCTCTTTATACTGTCTGAGACTATAAACGAAGCTAAGGCAAGATCAGCTAAATTCATGGCAAGTTAGAAAACACAGACAGCTTAGGCTAAACGTATCCATGTTTTAAACATTCTGTTATCTCTATTTCATATTTCATTATAGTGTTGATCCAAATGTAAGGAAACAAATGGAAATAGACCTGGCCACAGCTCTGGGTAATACCATGAGCTCTGGAACCCTTTAAAGGTCAAAGGTTAAGTTCATGAAGGACTTAAATGTTTTGTCACTGAAAATCTGCAGACAAATCAAAGTATTGAAGTATCAGTATATGATGACATTTAAACGCATATTTAAAAACTTTGTCTTTTTGTGACCCAGAAAGAACTTTTTCAAACAAATTTGCTGTGAAATCTAAATGGATCGAGTCCAATCGGATCCTTTAACTTCTCCTAAAGCAGATTAACGTTTTCTGTTCCGCTCCTCCATATCTACGCAGAAATCATGACATGAACTCAACTCATTGACGGGTTTGAAAGGAAAACTGCCAAGAACAGCATCACAATAGCTCTGAGAGTTTCGCCCTTCATCTGCAATAATGCTGCACATTATGCGAGAACATTAAGAGGCGAGAACAAAAAGAACTGCTGAGGCTTTCAGCTGTCGAGTGCCAGCTGCTATCCAGCGCTCAGCTTACCGCCTTCAATCACACATTCAGTTGCTCTCTTTGACATAAAGGACGAGGGAAGAAAATAGCCTTGATTTCCTCTTTGACTGCTGCTGAATGGGCCGTGTAGAGCTGTGGATGTCTTAAGTGGTCAGTGGCGGCGAAGCGGGGCTCTGCTGTTGTTCCTGAATGAGAAGAGCTGCGGTGGGTGATTGACTCGACTCGTCGGCTTGCAGTTCGGAAAGTGCTTCACGTCTCGCGTCTCCCAGTTCGTGAGACATACAAAGTCAATCAAGACCTTGGTAAGTATTTTGCACAAAGGGTCTTTCAGCGTTACCAGATGTGACTATTTTGGAGCTGTGGAGGAGCTTTCAGGAATGCACAAACAACATTAGGGTCTGTTGTGGATTCAAGTACGACGTCCCAGACATGAGAGGACAGCGTGTCACACGGACGCCCTTATCCATGAACCGTGTGCTGACAGCACCAGTTCATGCAAGTTTTGGTCATCTAATGTACTCATCAGCAATCGTCATGAAAACAACAGAACAATTTATCCTTTTGATTTCCCCCTTAAATTGGAATCACATTAAAAACGAGCTTCCCTTTGATTTCTGTTCAAAATCAGACAGTTGCACGTTTAAAACATCCAGAAAATCCCTGGAAAGGAGAAAGGAAAGAATGATGGGTGTCTTGCTTTGGTTGAGGTTTCTGATGAGAACATGCCAGGAACAAACACCACCAGAGCATGCTGAGGATCTCAACCTCCGTCAGGGTTTCTACACATTTCTAACTTTCATCAGACCCTCATGTTTAGATGTTGCAGAGAAACCAAAGCCCAGTGTTGAAATTCTACCTCACTTCCCAAATCCACACGTTTGGTTTGAATTTGTAGGATTTTGGGTCTAATGCTGTAACCAAAGCAACCTGCTCTGTCACCTCAGATCCAGGCTTGCTTTGATGGGGAAGAGTTAACAGTGTTTTTTTGTTATCACCCAGTAATGGCGCAAAAACCAGTTTGTCACCAGTTTGACAAGAAGAGCTTTAAAGCTCAGTGTCAGTGAAGTTCTGATTGTTCTGGTCTTAACCCAAATCAAAAGGACAGTAATAGGAGCTTTCATCTTGGCGATCATTGGCTCTGATTGGTCTCCAGTAAGCCGCCTTCAGCTCCCCAACTTTATCCTCTAGCCAGGAAGAGGTAGCTGCAAAGGATTAGCTCAAACAGTTAGAACTGGACGCTGAACGGGAACCGGCACTGGTACCAGTTTGAAGGACAAACCCAGGAAAAGACTAAACCTAACTTCCATTTCAGGTGTGTGTAGGAACCCTGCAAACGGGACTGAATGAAACAATGAAAGAAAAGGACAAACAGCAGGTTGATAGGGAGGGAAAGGCTCCGGGCTTCATGCATGGCGGGACGTCAGATATTCACGAAGGCAGCAACAGGTAATGATCTTCATGGATGAGTTCATGGCAGCGCATGTGCTCTGCTTTGGTTCAGGTTATACTGCTCACACTCTTTTCTATATGTCATTATTTCCCTAACTTTGCTTTTGATTCAATTCAATGACTTTTGTTTATATGTGAAACAAACAGGTATTTCAGTTTATGCAAATAAAATTGAAATTAACAATATGAGATACAGCAGTTATCAAAGAAACATTTCTGTGAAGTGTAAAATGTCAAGTTGGGCTAAAGTTAGCAGAGTGTAATGAGGCTGAAACTAACCTGATGAAAGATGGTTTTAACACTCTAAGTGGATTATAGTTTTTATTGTTTGGTGTGTATCGCTTCACATTGTACTTTTTGTAAGTGAACTTCAAGTTGTAACAAAGCCACAGTCGTTACGGTTGATGCTAGCTTTAGACAGTGTGGGGGGGCAGCTGCCAAACCACTGGGTAACAGACCCACAGCTGGTCGACGGTGGATTAGGGATGATTGTGATACATCGGCACCAAAGGTCCAGACTGAGGAGCCAAACAAACTACGATGTCTGTAAAGTGGACTAAACCTGGTGGGAACAGAAGCTAAGATAATCTAAGCCCAGAGATTCACCTGAAAGGAGGCTAGTGAAGCTCAGGTAGAATGAAATAACCTAGAGAAGAACTAAATGTGACAAGAAGATAAACGTGAGCTCAGCTAAGAGAAATGATGCCAGGCCTGTTACCACCGGTCCACCCTAACCCGTGGTTAGCGCGCACGACCCGTGTATGGAGGCCTTAGTCCTCGACGCTGGCGACCCGGGTTGGAATCCGGCTGGTGGTCCTTTCCTGCCTGGGGGGGGGGGGGGGGGATGGCCCCCCCCCCCCCCCCGTTCCTATCAGCCTACTGTCTGAATAACTAGCCACTAGTGCTGTAAAAAAAAAAAGTCAAAAAGCTACGCTAAGATAAATCCGGACAAGTTAATATCAGCAAAGCTTGTCAAACTCATTGTATAGTTAGCCAAGGAAAGCTTAAAGGAAAGTGTAAAATAACCAAATGTTAGAGTTAGCCAAGATGAGCTAAAGCTAAGGTCAACTCCAACCAGCTAAGACAAACTATCTGAGACAGGTCATCCAGGCTAAACTGAAACATTTCAGGTAAGATTAGAAAAATTCAAACAAGGCCAAGTCAGGACAAATGAGAAAGGAAAATGTAGGACCAGCTAAGCTAAGATATGCTAAAGTAAAATAAGCTAAACTGATCAGCTAAGACAAGCTAAAATCTGTTAGCTCCCCTTAGCTTTCGTTTCTTAATTCCTCTTCTTGCTTAACGTCAATAATGTATTCAGATTCTGTTTCTGTGGGAAGGAAAAAATCTTTATTTTTGTTTATCTCCTTTTTTGAGGTCGTTTTAATAGATTCAGTTAAATAGATAGAAAAATGCAGAGCGGCTTTGTTACAAACTAAAGTTAAAAGGAAAAACCCTGATCCTTCTGTAAGGTGTTTGTTTGAAACAGACCAAACATTCTCTCTTTGATTTTAAAAAGGTCCATTTAAAAATATAACCCCAGCTGGTTGAAAATGTAAATAAAAGGATTTTTTAAGCAAAATGTCCAAACAGCATCCATGAAGACACAGCAAGGTTGAGGGTTTAGCACCAACAGTAGCTCACTGTGGGCCGGCGTAGAGACTCACCTCTGATAATATAAACCTGTCCACCTATCAAGTGTTTGAGACAACAGAACAGCCCGTCTGACAACAAGGGTTGGACAGCAGTAAGAGAAACAGCGGACCAAGATGTCAAAAAGGAGAGAATATCAGGAGCAGACAGAACATGAGCAACAAGGGAGGGAAAGAAGAAAGGGTCAGAATATCAGAAACATGGAACAAAGTTCACAGCAAGTCCATTCCTGTTGGCTTTGTTGCTGAACTTCCTCTGTTTGATAAAAAAAGGGCTGGGCGATAACATCGAATCCTCGTTTATCTACAACCGTGTCTGAAAGTCGCTTTTATTCTCCTCTTCTTTGGAGAAAAGCACTAATGACTTTAAGTGCCGTGAAACGAAACTGCTGTCAACAACAACACACTGAATGTTGGATACAGCAGTTCACTGCTTCCTAGAGGAGGGGTCATGGGGTCAGGAATAAAACCGAGCATTAAAAACCCAACTGAAAATAGACCAAAGCAATTGACTGGCTGCTGATGCTCGTCTCGTGGTTATATGAACATCAACAGAACACTGGAAGTCATGGACGCGTCAGTTTATCGCCCAGCCCTAACTGGGCTTCATCTTTTCTCAGAAGAAGCTTTAAAATGCTGTTCCCAAGCAAAAGCTTTAGGGAGCTTACTGGGTGGCTTGTTGGCGGCGAGGTTTTTAAAGTGGATGCCTTTGATGACCTCCACAGACAGGCGGCCGGTGGTGGCGTTGTACACCAGGCCCACAAGGATCTCTGGAGCAGAGGTGTGACTGACGGACTGGAAGGATGAAGCGCTTTCACTGCACGTCAGATCTGAGAGGCTGACCTGGGATTCACCGCCCTGAAATGATGTTCAGGAGACGCAGCATCAATAATTCATCACATGAAGTATTGAATATTTATGGCTGCCTTTCTAAACCCACAATGAAACATTGAGCTGAAAGTCTGATCCTGACCTGAACGGTTTCTGTGAGCTTCCAGTTTATCTGGGATTACAGGAGACCAATGTTAGCCATGTGAGACTAATATGTAAACCTTCAAAGGTGTCCTCCAGCTTCCTGCTGAGCGTGAACCAAACCTAAACCTTATCTTTGTTCCTGTGAAGCTGTGTGAGGATCAGCAATGATGCGATGCTTAGATCAGCTTACCGGCAGAGAGCAGCAGGACTCCAGGATGACCGGAACAGACACTTTGCCCTGGAGGTTGAGCTTGGTGAGGTAGAACACCTTTTCTCCAAACACCTTCTCCTTCTTCATCCGTCGGATGCTGTAGAGACGGAATCGCACGGCGTAGTTGCTGATCATCTCCGACTCCACGTGGCTGAAATGAAAGGCCTCTGTGAAGATGGGACAAGGGCCTCGCTGGATCCCCGTCTTTGCCCTCTGCTTCTTGGTGGGCAGGAGAACCAGGTGGACCTGCCAGGAAATGTTCCCGGTGCGTTTGATGGAGGGCAGATCGGTCACGGCCATGATGGTGACGGTCAGCTGCTGCTCTTCTGAGTCGTAGTCAAAAAGGATGTCCAAGGTGCCGTACTTTGCCATGGGGTCCGGTTCGTAGCCCTTTGGGAACGGTACATTGGACCCTCGAGCTGACAGGTCCTACAGAAACCAATGAGAAGGTCAGGGTCCTACATGAACACCAGTCTCGCTGTCATTCAGGGTGTACCTCTGGGCTGAGGACAGCCGTACTGTCACTGGGGACGTCTTCTTCGTAGCCTTTGTTGAGGTAACCTTCACTCTCCTGGTCGTCACTGGCCTCACTGAGACATTTTCCAAAGGACAGGCGTGGACTGCCGCTGGTCTGGGACATGTCACATTTGGCGTCGCCCAGATCTGACAGGGTGCAGGACATCCTGGGGGAACCGTTCTCGTCCTGGTAGGGAGGTGGCTGGAGCTCGTCCAAAGGCGGCGTCCTCCTCATCCTCTGGATGCAGTTGGCTGGTCGGGGAGAAAGGTTTGGTTACATTGTGGTATTTTAGTGATCAAAATCAACTCAATAAAACGTCTATTCCTCCTTTCTTGAATAAGGAATGTGGGATATGGAAGCAGATGGAGATCTGAGGTGTTTTTTAAATTTGCTTCATGAATTCCTCCCGTTTCATGACTTTTAACAGCGGTCATCTCTTCATGCAGTGGGTTTTGTTTTCCATAGAAATAGTAAAGTAATGGAGGGAGAGTTGTTTATATTTTGTGATGAAATAAACGTTGAATAAAAGGCTGGAGAGTCTCTGATCTGCTTTGGTTGTTAACCAGCGGTGCTAACCCTTCCAGTTTGGGCTGGTTTTTTATGAGACAAAAGACTAAAAGCCGACGGTAGGGGTCCATGGAGCAGGGGCGGGGCGGGCAGCTGGATGCTCAATGCTGATTGGTCGAACACAGTAAAAGGTTTGACCGACAGCAGAGAGGAACAGTCGCTGAACTCTTTCAGGTCATCTTAACCCGCTGGACTGATGTTTATTAGAGGGAAACATGCAGTAGAGGGTGGGACTAAAAGCTGCAGCCTCCGTTGATGGGTCGGGGGTTAACCCCTGCACCGGCAGCACGACCCCACTCTGAGGAACAGCTCTGAACTAGAAGTTCTTCCTGAACGACAAAGCTGCTGGAAGTAGAGATTAAACACCTTCTCACACATGAGAGGATCAGAAACACTTCAAACTTTGCCTCCTCCAGGAAAACTAGGAGGAACAAAAGGCGAAGTAGATAACAACTCTTCTTTAGCTGCCTTCCAACTTTTAGAAAAACATCAATGCTGTGATGATGTAATTTCCCGCTCTCTGTTGAACTCCTGAAACTTTTCCTCTTAATAATCTAAGTGAGACAGCAGTTCAAAGTGGCTCCTATGAGCAGCCGGAGAGACGGAGTGTCATGGAGACTTTGAGCTACTTTTCTCCACTGAGCCGGAGGCGCCTGATGTGAAGGGAGCTGCTGTGTGAAGGCGGAAGCTCCATCTCTAATTAGGAGGCTCCCCCTCTCTGCTCACGTGGAACCCAGCAGCCTTCATCTCCTCCCCAGGCTGGTTTCTGCCCTCCTGTGGTTCCCCATTTTCTGTGAAGCTGGTGGGAATATCTGAGCTGCTCAGGAAATATGCAAGCACTCAACAGAGGTAGATGCTAAACAGACTTTTACATTCTTCATTCATACACTATCCTTGTGGGTCTAGGGAACAATCCCCCTATGGGAAGCAGGCTCACAGACCCAGGAGGTCCCTAGACCCCCCAGTGCAGGAAGAGGGCAGGCAAATAAACAGGGACCAGGATGGAGCGCCACCAAAGGGAGAAAGAGACCTAAAATGAAACTGTGTGAATCCTACGTTACACTAAAACATTGATTCATGTGGAACCAAATGATCCAACGGTCCCCAACCAGAACTATTCCATTCGGACCAACTCCCACAGACGGTTCTGGTTCTCTTGTTCTGTTACGGTATGCAACATGGCATGTTAGATAACAGAAGCTTATTTATAGAAACTCAAATTTCTGTAAAGACTAGCATTTTATTTATTTATTCAGATAACAATAACATTTGGACCAGAAAGTAAAAATCTGTGTTTCTAAACAAATATCTATAAAACAACTGGAGGTCATGAACTAACGCAAATAATTAACATACAGCTGCAGGTTTGCTTACCAGCACATCTGGTTCATTTCAGCTTATATATTATCTGATTCATATGCATTCAGTTTCAATCCTCCTCTTCGTTCAGTCCCTAACTTTATGCCGTCATGAGTCTCCTCCAGACTCCTGTGAACCTGTTCTGGGTGGAAGTTCTTTCATCTCATGCTGGAGTTACGGAGAACAGAACATAGATGGGACTCTGTTGCCACCTAGTGGTCTGAGGGGGAATATTGTTTTAATTCTGCTAGTTTCCTGATATGCGGAGCAGAAGCCATCCTCCATTCTGAGATAACATGGAGATGCAACCGTCCTCAGTCAGAGGGACCTGCATCATCAGAGGGAACCTGTTTGAAACCTGTTTCTACTTCAGACTGGAAGAGCAGCCTGATGAGGCTGATGGTTCTAACCTTACTGAGAGGAAACCAGTCAGTTAGAGGTTACTTCTTTAAAACACCAGAGAAGATCTTTCCTGAACAGAGCAGCTGCCACAAAAGAAGAAGGTAGATGTCTGGTGCCCCAAGGTCTTTCCTCTCCCTCCTCCTCCACAAATTCCTGTCTGATCACCTGGATCCAGGAGCAGCCATAGTTCTGGGTGGAGGAACCGTTCTCCCTCCGTCCTCTTTGTTTCCTGCTGGGGTCACATTGGTAATGGAGCCTGTGGTGTGGAGGACCTACCATCATCTGCGGACGCTTCGCTGCTGTATCCATCATAACCTGCAGTCAGAGGACTGTACTTCTGCCGGCCTTCCCATCTGAAGCCTCCCAGGTGTTTGGCGTTGCAGGCCGCCTTAGCTCCTCCTCCACGCAGACCCTGTGAGCGGCTGACGGCTTCCTGGTACTGACCCATCAGCTCGTCCTCACTGTCTGAGGAGGAGTCCAGCAGGTCTGCATTGGTGGACGCTTTGTCTGAGGATGGACACAGGATCACCGTCAGTAATTAACTGAATTCAACACCTGTAGGAACTACAGCTGCTTGGATTAAAAGATTTTACACAATTAAACAATCATTAAATCCCAACAAGTTCTGTAAATCACAGCAGCACAGTAAAAAGGTCAGGAACATCCAACAGTATTGTTACAGTGAAATACTGCATATAAAACAAAACACGATGTGATCCAGCTTTAATGGAGTCTGAACGGAGAAGCTAAGCTATGAGAATGACTGTTTGCTGCACTACTGATAATATTCAGGTTAAATGAGCATTTATCTGATGACAGTTCAGATTCTGTCAGCGAGTGCCAACAGTGTTGAACCTTCTCATACCATCGGCTAACAGCATCGCTATGAAGAAGTTAACAACCCAATGAGAGGAACAGGATTTTTAAAATCAACAACAGGATTTTGGACGATCTCTAAGGACCTGCAGAAGAGTTTGTACCCTCCCAAAGACCGAGATCATCTCCACCAAACCGTAAGAAAAGATTTTCATCTTTCGCACATCCTGATTCCCACAGTCCATGAACTCACCATTTCCTTTAGCTGTTTCCATAGTGAGCTGCTGGTTGCTGTATTCCCCAGTAACTTTCTGGTTTACTTTTTACTAAAAATATTCTTCTACTGATTCAATTTCTCGAGGGCTCATGGGAGTTTGCCCAACTGATCCACATGTGTTTTGTGGACCTGGAGAAGGCATTCGACCGTGTCCCTCGTGCTGCCCTGTGTAGGGGGCTTCAGGAGTCGGGGGCTCTTTACTAGGGGCCATCCGGTCTCTGTACAAGCGGAGCAGGAGTTTGGTCTGCATTGCCAGGATTAAGTTGAACTCCAGGGCTGCCCTTTGGTACCGGTCCTGTTCATAACTTCTATGGACAGGATTTCTAGGTGCAGCCGAGGGTCTGGTTTGGGGACCA
Source organism: Jordanella pulchra (assembly GCA_034780135.1). Classification (NCBI taxonomy): domain Eukaryota; kingdom Metazoa; phylum Chordata; class Actinopteri; order Cyprinodontiformes; family Cyprinodontidae; genus Jordanella; species Jordanella pulchra. Next base: position 1,804 of record JAUZNJ010032127.1, on the reverse strand, counting down.
GCGGATCTCGTCTCTGCTTTTTGCAGATGACCTGGTCGTTCTGGCTTCCTCCTTCCAAGACCTACAGCAGCACTGGGGTGGTTCGCAACTGAGTGTGAAGCGGCAGGGAAGAGAATCAGTTCCTCCAAGTCCGAGGTCATGGTTCTCGACCAGAAAAAGGTAGCTTGTCCCCTTCAGGTTGCAGGGGAGTTCCTGCCTCCATTGGAGGAATTACAGTATCTTGGGGTCCTGTTCATCAGTGAGGTGGGAATGGAGCAGGAGATCGATAGACGGATCGGTGCGGCTGTTGCCATAATGCAGTCGCTGCACCAGTCTGTTGTGGTGAAGAGAGAGCTGAGTGACAAGGCAAAGCTCTCAATTTACAACTCGGTCTACGTTCCTACCCTCACTTATGGTCATGAAATCGAAAAGAACCGAAAGAACGAGATCCTGGATACCAGTGGCCGAATTGAGCTTCCTCCACAGGATGGATGGGCTCTGCCTTAGAGAGGGTGAGGAGCTCGGTCATTCAGTAGAGGCTCGGAGTAGAGCCGCTGCTCCTCCACATCCAGAGGAGTCAGCTGAGGAGGATCAGACATCTTTTTCAGATGTCCCCTGAACGGCTCCCTCTGGAGGTGTTCCAGGCACGTCCCACCGGGAGGAGGCTCAGGGGACGACCCAGGACACGCTGGAGGGACTATGTCTCTCTGCTGGCCTGGAGTGCCTTGGGCTCCCCAGCAGAGCTGGAGGAGGAGTCTGAGGAGAGGGAGTCTGGGAGTCTCTGCTGAGACTGCTGCCCCCCCCGACCCGGGCCTGGATGGCATCTGCCATCAACACCTTGGTTTATAGATGTTGGAGCTTGGCCTGTTTCTCTGTGTTTAGTTCTGTTTTTCTCCTAGTCATAGCTATGGGCTCAGCTTTTACTGGGATTAACTTTATCTGCTCTCTTTCTTACTTTGACATGAAAACTGACTCAGACTTTTTCTGATTAACTGTTTCTTTTCCAGATAGAGCCGCCTGTGGAGCTAGTTTACCATTAGCTTTTCTAACAAAGTAAGTATCTATAGATCAGTGCTAAGAGTCAATGGGCCTCATGCAACATGTTCATATTCTTGTTTGAATATGACAGAAGCTTAATTATAGAAACTCAAATTTCTGACTAACATTTTATTTATTTATTCAGATAACAATAACATTTGAATCAGAAAGTAAAAATCTGTGTTTCTAAACAAATATCTATAAAACAACTGGAGGTCATGAACTAACGCAAATAATTAACATACAGCTGCAGGTTTGCTTACCAGCACATCTGGTTCATTTCAGCTTATATATTATCTGATTCATATGCATTCAGTTTCAATCATAAATGAAACTGAAAAAATCTCATTGTGTACAGTCATGGCCAAAAGTTTTGAGAAGGACTCAAATGTTAGTATTAACAAAGTCTACTGCTTCAGTTTATATAACGGCAGTTTGCATAAACTCCAGAATGTTATAAAGAGTGATCAGCGTAGCAGCAATTAATTGCAAAGTCAATATTTGCCTAGAAAATGAACTTTATCCCCCAAAACACATTTCAGCTTCATTACACCCCTGCCTTAAAAGGACCAGCTAACATCGTTTCAGGTACTGCTCCATTAACACAGGTGTGGGGGGTGATGAGGACGGGGCTGGAGATCAGTCTGTCAGGATTAAGTAACAATGACACCACTGGACACTTTAAAAAGAGGCTGGTGCTTGGCATCATGGTTTCTCTTCTGTGAACCACGGTTATCTCTAAAGAAACACGTGCAGTCATCATTGCACTGCACAAAAATGGCCGAAC
>JAUZNJ010032126.1:0-13846 GCA_034780135.1 Jordanella pulchra | reverse complement strand
TTGTTCAACCCTTTAAATTAAACGTTACAATCTGCACTTGAATTCTGTTGTAGAGGTTTCATTTCAAATCCAATGCGATGGCATGCAGAGCCCAACTCGTGAGAATTGTGTTTCTGTCCAAATATTTCTGGCACTAACTGTAGTTATGTCCTTACTGTGTATGTCTTTACTAAACTATTAATGAAACAGAATTAATAAACAGTTTTGTAAATATATTTGTTGTCACTGTGAGGAATCTGGCTTTGTGCTTTCATATGTAAAAAAAATGTACTATGACACACAGATAATTAAATAGCTATATGGTGAAAGGAAAACTTTTAGCCATATCAAAATCTCAAGCATGCAACTGTTATTATTTCCCCATAATCTAGTTGTCCTGGAGAAACGTATAAGAAAAGCTCCCAAAGCGTATCTTAGTGGTTCCATTCTATTATTTACTTAGGTCAATCAAATGTGTCGTGGGATGAAAAGAACTGTCTCAGTTTTATTCAGCTGTAATAACACAAAGAGAAACACTCTTCTTATAGAAAGGTAACAGTCTTTGCTTTTTTAACAACCACATTTTTGCTTTCATGCAACATCTAATGTAGATATTGTACAGTTAACAACTCCTATGATGGTTGGTTGGGTAGATGCTGGTTGTGTTCATTCACAGCTGGCCTTACATTACCTCTAAAATTCTTCTTTCTTTTCCCCACTAGCTTTTGCAGACCTCCCTAATCTTATGCAGCACTTGGACAACAACTTCAAGTACTGGAAAGGCCTTGATGAGCGGAAGCTGCACAGCCTGCGACCTCCTCCGGAGTAGCTGCTGCATCGTTCGGACCCTTGAACGCCCCTGAAACTGGGGCAGAACGTTCTTTCCGCTTGCTGGGGGTGTCTCTCTCTCCCTGTCAGCCCAGCCACACGGGATGTTCTAGCCTCCACTCTCCTGCTTCTGTAGCACGCAGAGGGCTTACATATCCGTCCACAACAGAGACCCACAGAGGGACTTCCTGACACTGCGAAAATACTGCTGGATTCACAAGCCTGTCTGATTGGAACTGTGACCATCGAACACGGGCATCCAGTATCCTTATGAACTTCTACACTCGCAGTGTAGCTGTTGGCATGACTGAAAAAGGGGCAGGGGTCCTCACAGCTCCCATGGCAACGCATACATCTTTTGATTACCACAAAAGCACTCCTGTGTGCCTGTGAAGTTGCTGTTAGGATTTAAAAACTGTATTTAGTCCACGTAAGGCCGTGTAATCACCTCTAGCTTCTGTGCTCACAGCGAGGCAGGGATGCTCCTAGAAACTTTTGGAGGCCACGTCATGAAAGTACACTCCACCGCTTATCTTTTGTTTGTTTGTTTTCAGGCAATATTTCCACGTGTCCGTCAGAAACACAAAGTTGACACATCGCTGTCATAACAACAATGAGAGCAGATTCTTCCATCATCTGGGTTGGACCTCAGTCCCAGGCCACTGCTCAGAGACAAAAATAAAAAATAAAAAAAACAAACCTCTACATCTTGGTGATAGATATCTAATTAAAGGTTATTTGGTATGTTAGTTTTTTTTCTTAAAGGTTTCATATTTCCTATATTAAAATCCACCAACAAATTAATACATAGGTAAGGACAAAATTAAAAAAAGCCAAAGCTATTAAAGTCTAGCACTACTATAACACTCAAAAATTTATAACCATTATTCATGCAACCTTATTAAGCATTTTTATTTTCTTATCAAGATTACAGTACCGGTTTGAATAGACGAATGAACCCTTTTGTATTGCACTGTATACAATATTCAAAGTGTCTATTTCTCACTGATTTGTCCAGGAACGGGATGTTGCGTTGGAGAATAAGCTGTCTTTCTGTTGATCATCAGGAGATCGCCTGCTTGTGTGAACGTGTGTGGGAGTGTGTTTTTCTTTTTTTTCTGTTTGTTTTTCTTTTGTTATTTCTTTGTTTTTGTTTCTTTCGGTCGTTGGTGTGTGACTGTGCAGGTGTGTTCATTATTGCAGCAATCCCATACTCTTGGTTTGATGCTGTAAAACCGCTTGACATTTTGACAACAGCAGAAATATGTGAAGAAAAACTAAAGTTTTGGACTTGAATTTTTTTTCTTTTTCTTTTTGGTCCTCCTAGAAATTTTTTGTATCTGGTTTATCCTACTGAAAAAAAAGACTGCCTTATTTTGTACAATATTTATACAGTACATCCCACTGTGCAACTGCAACGGACATCTGGAGTTTTTTCTTATAACACCGTCAGAAGGTTAACTTCAAGTAAATCTCAATATTTTTATAGACGATGAATTTTACACTGGATTTGCAGCAGATGAGATCAACCATAATAGCTATCTGAACACCTGTGAAGGAGAAAGCCACACAGAAAGGTGCATTTAGAGCTGAAAGGTGGATCGCAGAGTTGTCTATCACTGTCTTTAAAGCAGTCTCCTTTAGGCCTGCTTGCATAGATTTTTTTTTTTTTTTTTTTTGATCAAACATCACAATTTTTGCCCAATCGTCCAACATCCTTACGCACAGACCTGGGTAACCTCTTTTTTGTTCAAAGTTGGATTCAGATTAGGATACTAATACATATGTTAAAACATTGATGCTTCTTGAAAAGATTTCCTCTTTAAACAGTATATAAATGCCATAACAGCTAAGCAAGTACAGGTTAATGAGATGCATTAACCACATTTAATTTTGTTTCTCTCTAATGACAGAATTGTACACTTAATCAGGGGATTTGTTTGTTCCTTCTGATTCACATTTTGGTCTGAAGGCACGGGGGGAAAAATAGAAACTATTCAATGAAAAATAAAATAATGTCAACTACTTTCTGACGTTTATGACGTTTCTTTCTGCAGCTTTTCTGTATTAGTAAGATATGTAGATTGCATTATGAAAAAAAACGACACCTTAAACTAGTTCTCCAATTCATACTTTCAGTTTCGCTCGTCTAGAGTTACGGTTGTCCCCTTTACTGTTACTCCAATAAATGCATTCCAGGTCAGGTCTGTCAGTTGGGATGGATATCTCTCTGTATTTACTTTTTATCGTTTTGGTACATTTACAGTAGTAGCACACTTTCCATTTTTAATGCTGGATTGAATAGTACTCCTTTAGATGATTAAAGGGGGGAATAATGTTTTATAATCTAACCTTGCTTTAAACTTCTTCACACATTCTATTTTTTGAGTGATTTCTCTCTAACCAGGTCCTATGTTATCTCTGAAGGCAATTAGTATTACAAGAAGTGGTATCCAGGTAAAGGAACCAAGAAGACTTTCAGTTTTTTGTCACAGATAATTGTGTGCTACTTTAGGTTAGTCTACATATTTAACTGAGATGTTGAATATGTTTCCATATCATGAGAAACCTCACAAAAATCAAACATATATATCCATGCTGGAAAGGAAATGTTTTTTTTTCTTTGTCCCTTTGCAGGGAGCAAGCTGGATAGGACGGCCATCTTTCTTAACCAGATGGGGTTGAGGGGCCATGAGGAGAAAGACACAAACAGCAACAAATGAACAAAGTTTGTGTGGTTTACTGCACAACTGGCATTGGCTCTCTTTTGTATTAGCAACAAGTAACTCCCTTGATTGTTATCTTTGCTTTTTTGTTTTGTTTGTTGTTTTGGAAAGATGCAAAAAGAGTAACTATTTAAAAGCGGTATCTGGGAGTCTCACTATCCCCATGCTCTTATCAGCTGAAACATTTAGCTACCCTAGATACTTACTTTTCTTGATTAAAAATAAAAACTGCATTAAAATGCATTTCAAATGAAAATGCAAGCAAGCTACACATGGGTGTTTATGAAGTGTACTTTTAAATTGAGGTGCATCTTTTAACATGCTGAATAAATTATTAAATAAGTGATTCAAACATTAAATTATTGTAGAATAATCTACACTCCATAAAAGATGTGCAAAAGAAGATATTCTGTTTGGTTAAAAAAAAAACGGAATGCCTACCTATTCGTCGTTTAAGGTATTATTTTAGTAGACGTTTTATTTATTTTTACATCTGGACAATTTTTATTTGAAAAGACCCATGCAGTTTATCAATAACTTTCGCAGTGTGAACTCGTATAACCTGAGCAACAGTGGTACCGGATTGGTTACTAAATCCTTTCAAGTTATACTTTGTTAAAACGTCTTTGCCCGTGTATATCAAGAACTGCTTGATGCGTAGATTGTTCCAGAGGCTTTACGTTACGTAACATCAAAACAGCCCAACTTCCGTCAGATCATCTTTGCGACAAAGTCGTCAGAGGAAACAGTCAGTGATATCGGACTGATGGCTGCGGTCGTTCGACATAAACTATATTAGAGACAGTTAAAAACTCTTCGTTTTTCTGGGGCCGTGCTATGTCTTCGGGAATGACAGGACAAACACCGTGAGTATAACCTTGGTTCGAAATAAATGCGCTAATAAAAGCGTCAGACTAAGGCCACGTTAGCCATGTTAAAATATATGCTGCCACGCTAACAGTTAGCGCCTGGCGTTAACGTAGCTACTTGGCCTAGTCGTAAAGGTTAAATTAATGCATATTAGTGTTGTTTGTATGTTTCAAATGTTACGTTTAGATTAAATTACATAGGGTTTACATTATATAGTTGAATATGTTGTTGAGGTAAACCTACAAAATTAGAAGAGCAAATTTATCTTCGCTAACTCCGTACTAGCTTCACTGTCTGTGGATCGCTAACTTGCTTGTTTGTTTTAATAGTGTTTGTTTAATAGTTTTAATAAAGTGGTTGATATTCACCAGGGACACACATTTGTTCAAGTATTAGAGACTGTTCTACTTTAATTTAGTTATAAAATAAAAATATATTTTAGAGGGAAGAAAGGTGTGGAGGGAAAAAAATGATTAATGGACCTGATATTTCATCATCATAATTCAACTTTCCAACCAACGTTGATATGAATGAGTATCTAAGTGTCTTTACTTGACTTTCAATTTTCTGCCATTGTGTTTGCTTTCTTAGCTGCCTAACCAGTCGCTGGGATCAGCCAGCTCAACCCAAGAAGAGTGTTGATGCACAGCAACAGAAAAGTATTGGAAATGCAGCTCTCCCAGTCGCCTTGCAAGGAGTTGTCAGCTCCTCCGGTTCAAACAGTCCAGCTTCTCAGCTACCTGAAACCGAAGAAACTCCTAAGGGGGGAGTTGAGAAAGCAGCAGCAATGGCTGCAAAAATAAACGCCATGTTGATGGCAAAAGGGAAACTTTTAACTCCGCCGCCATTACTTCCAAAGGTTCATAGTTTTAGCAAACATGAAAATAAGTCTTTATTGTTTTTACAATATTAATAGTGACACAGTCCTTTGTTTTATTTATTTTATTTAGAAACCTCCAAGTATACCGATGCCAACCCCTGCAGAAGAAATGGTGGTCACTGAAGTTGATATAAATGACGTCCCGCTAAATTGCAGAGAACTGCTGACTAAAGGCAAAACGCAAGAGGAGGTACATGGAAAAACTGCCCTTTGGCTATTTGATATTTAAAAATGAGTGTTGTCTTTTGTTATTAATTTATTGTCCTGTTTTTCAGATCAGATTGTTTAGTGGAGCGGTTGTCTCAACTAAAGGTCTCTACATGCCTGAAGTCATAAATACAGGAGGGTATGTTGCACATCAAACTTAATATTTTATTTTACATTACTAGTTTTTCAGAATTTTGAGCCCATTTTCTCTGAATCCATGAGAAGAAGAAACACTTTTACAACATTATAAGACTTCATGGCATCACATTTTTTGCCGTAGTTTTTTTCCCCTTTCTGTGATTTTTGTCTGCCTTTACCACATCACAGAAAAGGCGTGTAACTTGTTTATTGTAGCAAAGCGGGGAAGATTGCCCATTTTAGTTTTCTCCATAAATAATAATTAAAGAAAATTGTTTAAATGCACATATTACAGAACCAGTAACAGATTTCCACTACCAACTATGTCCTTAAAGTACATTATATTTAAACTATATGACATGTAAGTTAAGCTTAAAGTGTATGGTTTTTTATTTACATTTCTTTTTCTGAAAGAAACCAGTAAGGTGTATTGCATAAAAATATCACACAGTTACTCTGAAGCTAGTACAACATTGTCCAATAGGATGTAAAACCAAATAGAGAAATGAGCTTTTTATCAATTTCAGGGGGGAAAACCATTATTAACTTTATGGGAAAATGCTTTTCCCTGACATTGACATTTGTTTTCTTTCAGACAAAGACCTTTGTATTTACATGTTCAGGGAAAGACGCAAGAACAGGTCAATAGTAAGTTGGACCTTCTTATTTTGTATATTCAAGCAAAATCTTGCATTGTCCTCAAGGATTTCTTAAGAATTTTGTTTATTTAGCTTCTGCACATTCCTCACATTTTTCTCTTGTTCCTTTGGGATTTTAGAAGCTGTAATGAGAATAAAAGAAATCATTTCAGAAGAAGCGATAAGGGCCTCCGCAGCATCAGGAGGACAGCAGGCTCCTGTGATTCCGCCACTAACACTTTACCCTCAGCCTCCTCGGCCTGTCGTCCCAACTCCTGTCCCACGTTCGGCCAACGCAAACACTTTGCCTGGCCAAGGACATCGACCAGCAGCTCCTCACATAGGGGTAGGCAAACATCATATTTCTGTTGATGTCCAAGCAACAAAGCTACTTATTTAGAAACCCACTCTTATCAAGTAGTTTTCATATCCGTGTTACTCAAACCTCTGTGTAAGCAGGACCTTATACACTCTCTGAAAAAATTACTTTACATCCATTTTCTTCTTTGTCTTTTTGCTCTTTTCACCTTTTATGCTTTAACTTTGGGCAAAGTTAGCCATAGCTGTTTATATATGTGTATAGGTGAATTTCACATGTTTGTAACAATTATTTTCTGTACTGAAGCATTTTTAAATGGAGGTTAAGAAAGTGAGGCAAATGAAGGTTGTTGCCTTCACTGATACCCACCTCCAAGATTAACTGGCAGAGAGAACATCCTTGGTTTGCAGAGAAAAGCCTTGGGTGGCTGCATTTGCTCACAAACAGTTTCTATGTCCAAGTATTTTCTAATTTAACTGGAAATGTTTGTTGACATTAATCTCATTATTTATATATTTTTATTTTTTATCTCAGAGTTTTGTTCACACCAAAATTTTTGTTGGCCTGGATCAAGCGTTGCCCTCATTCAACGTAAAGGAAAAGGTGGAAGGTCCTGCTGGATCGTATCTGAGTCACATCCAGACTGAGACGGGGGCTCGGGTCTTCCTCAGAGGAAAAGGGTCCGGTTACATCGAACAGGCATCCAAACGAGAGTCTTTTGAGCCTCTTTATGTCTACATTAGGTATGTTCACTTGGGTTGAAGGATTTGATAAACCTTTTTAATCCGAAGTAAAGGAAATATCTCTTTAAATCAAGCAAGGAATTTAAAATGGATGTTTCAGTTTTTCTGATGTCCCAGTTTGCATATAAACCACGAAACATCTTTTGTTTTCCTCTATCTGACTCACTTGTTGAGTCTGCTTCATTTTACTACATCAATGATCCTTTGTGTGTCGCAGCCACCCAAATGCAGCTGGATTGGAGTCGGCTAAGAAACTCACAGAGAGTCTGCTGGAAACTGTAAGTCCTATTGTCACCATATACTAAATGTTACTGTTTTAATCAGAGCTAGAGCCTATATTAGGAGGTGTAAGAAGGAGAAACTATTGAAGCATGTAGTTTTCTCTGATACTCTCCTCCAAAATGAATTTGGTAGCGTGAACCACCTGATCTCGAGTTATAGATCTTGAGTGCTCTGCACCTACCCACAGACTCATTATTAACAACAAGTTAGTGTAGTGTTTAAGGAATTTGGTTATCTTGTTTTATTTTTTCCATTTTCATTGTAGGTGAGGGCTGAACACACTCGGATGATGTCGATGTACACAGCTACTGGTGCACCTCAGCGTGAGTATCACTTTACATCTAGAGGCTAAAAGGAGAAAGTCCAACAAGTTTATCTAATGTCAGATATCAGCTGGCTCAAATGTTCTTTTGATTAAAGAGTATTCCCTTGGCATCTGTAGTGGTTGAGCAATAAGTTGGTAAACCTTACTCAATTTATTTTGAAATTAATCGTCTATAATTTCATTTCAGCATACGCAGCACATGGATTTCCAACTAATAGCAGTTACTCTAGCCAGGGGTCCTGGTATAACTACCCAGCAAATGGGTATGCTGGCGGCTATGCAGCGTATCCAGGAGCCGGTGGTTATTGGAGTAGTGCAAATGGCCCCCCAAGTCAATCTAACCTGTCGACAACCCCATCTCCATCTTCTCAGGCAATGATTCAGTACCCAGTGTGTCCCAGGAACCCACATCCTTTTCTTGTCCAGGTAATTACTGCTCATTGACATCCTCAGGATTAGATTCTTAGAGTGTTGGCATATGATTTTATAAGAACTCAAGATCTGTTTGTGTCTGTTTTTCTCACTTACTATATCTGTAGTTGCACCACAGTAAATTATAGAATTAGAAATGTTAATTTTATGTAGTTCAAAATGGGGAAACTCGTATGGATTCATTAAACCAATGATATTTTGAGTGTTGGGTTCTGTTAAAGTGGAAGACATGTTTTTTAATAGGTTCAATTAATGGAAGAGGCAAAATCTAGTCTGTTAATTAGAATATCACATAAAACTGGAAAATGGTTACCTGGCAAGCCTGATTGAGCATAAGGTCTACTTCTACCTATGATCCATCTGGGACTTTTCCCATCGAGCCTGTTTGAGGAAAGGAGGGGCGTTCAGCAGAACCTTCCGAGATGATTCAGCAAAATTGCAAAATTAAGTTAATTTCTTTTACAGTCATGGGAAAATCATTTCCAGTTATCGTAGTGAATGATGGTAACGGGAAGCATTCAGTTTATCACCCAGGCCTATTCCCACATTAAACCCTTGGTCCCAAATAGTTAAAGTGGGAAAGATAAGACTGATTGTGGTGTGTTTGTGAATGCACAGATTCCTTGTGTAGTCCAGGATAAGAAAATGTACCTTAGAAAAGTAATGCTGAAAGTATTTTGGGTAGTGTGCATTTTATGCACTCAATGCTTGGTTTGGGCTCCTTTTGCTTTAGGTTGCATGGAACCCATCAGTCTGTTGCTCATCTAAAGTGTTGAGAAGGTCCAAGTCGCTATAATGGCTAACTGCAGCTCAACTGTTTGTCCTTTTTAGTGTCTCATTTTTCTCTCTCTTGGCAAAACTCCATGAATTCTCTAGGGTTTAGATTAGGTGAGTTTGCAGGTCAAACAGATGCCCTGTAGGCAGATACCAAATTTTTGGTAATAAAATGAGCATCTCAACAAAATTTGTCAGCAGGGGAAAGCTGGGTGCTCTAAAATGTTCCTGGTAGGCGGCTCCTCTGACTTAGATGATTAAAGGCAGAAGGCCAACACCATTAAACGACATGGCTCACAAAAATAATCACTGGAAAACTGGACATAAACTCAGGTTATGTGTCTCTTACTTCTACATCATACTGAACTGTCGATTACTTTGCTTGGATACAGCTCTTTATTAGCAATAAACAGCAACCTTTTCCACAACAAGGCAGCAATAGAACTTTTTATAAACATTAATTCAGTTTTTCTCAAACATTTCTAGGTTTTAATTCATTGGAATTAATATTCATTAATATAAAGAGAAACACCTTAAGTGTATTGTGTTTAATGAATCTATATGACAATAAGGCACACTCAAACATAAGAATATCCGAGTTATTTAGACACGGAGTACATTTGAATTGATTGCCGCCTTTGAACGGTTGCGCTCTGTGTGTATTTAACAATGCTTTGAATGGCCTGGCCCCAGCAGTGTACACATGTTGGTTGTGCTCTACTTAAGGATCCAGGCAGCGGTGAGACAGTGGAGCCTGAAGGATCTTTAAACACCCCCCCTGACTCAGGAAGTCCCAAACATCAGCTCCAGGAGGGGGCTAAGGATGAACAGGTTAGCTGGAGCGTTAACGCCTCTGCACATGGATCCAAGCTCGTTCTGGCCGTGCTAAAGCTTTGGATCTGTTTGGATTTAGAAAGCTTCAGGCATCACTGCTGCACCTGGAAGCTCAATATTGTGTTGTTTTTTTTAATTAGCATTTTGCTCTAAATCTTTCTTTTCTATTCCTTTATATTATTTATTAGAATGTTTTCTATTGAACTGAACTAAAAAGTTTTTTTTTTTTATGTTTAAAGAATGTTTGAATCTTTGAAATTTGAAACTCTTGACCAATGTTACTTTTTCTTCCATTTACATGATAAAACTTGACACGGTTTAAAACAAGTGTTAACACGTGTCTTAATTTAAACAGAAATAAAAAATTATTTAAAAAGTAAAGAAAACATGAACATTTATAAGCAAATAGACGGAGAGCGGCAGTGCATGCACCTTATGTGAGTTCCAGCCATGGCTGCCGTATGCTCTAATGAATGTGGGAACTTTATAGCCAATATCCACCAGAAATATCGGCCCACCTCAAAGCACATCTGGACTACGTTGCAAATCCTTGCCATAATCCTCGTCTCAGACTATAAGGGTGACCCGTTTGACTCTATTTCTATATACCTTCAGCTAGCTGCAGCCTTTATCCCCACAGTCTGATCATGGTTTAATTGTGTTGAGAAAACGGAAGAATTAAACTAGTTTTGTAACAAAACGTAAAAAAATTATTATAAAGAATATTGGGTGCGGTCAACTCTTATGATTTAATAATCTTAAATATTTTTTGTAGCCTACCAGCTGCCCTCCAGAGGGTCCGGCTCACCTGGAGTCCACCCTTCCTTCATCCAGTGTAGGAGAGGAGAAAGTCATAGAAAGGTCTGATTTATGAATGTTCATTCATCTTTCTTGAGAGATAATTTTTGGGTATTAAATTTTCCTTTATTCTCTTCAGGATTTTGATGCCTCCACCACCACCACCCTTTGTGGCTCCTCCCCCTGTTGTGCGCAAGAGGCCGAGGGACACGGTGCCAGACGATCCACCCAGTCCGACTCCCCTCAGCTCCTCCGCGTCAACGGGTATGCGTTACTTCTCTTCCAAAATACCCAGAGCCTGAGAGCTCAAACGTAAACTTGGGTGGAGTTCTGTGTTGCATGTGGTAGCATCTCCCCCCATGGATCCATGGGGGAGGAGTGGAGACCTGTATGAATCGCACCACAGTTGAAACTCGCTAACACGCTCTTCTTGTATATGTTTTTTGTCTTTCCCTTGTTCTCTCTCTCAACATGTGTCCACGGACGTGCCTGTAATGGATGTGTGCTGTGCTGCCGTTTGATTTTGATATCTTCCCTCCCCTGGCCCTGGATCAAACCAACTCATAAACCACGGCTTATGTGGGGCTCCTCACTGGGTTTCCATTTGGTTTTGTTTTCTCTTTGGCCCCCCCTCCCCCTTTTCTCTCTTGTCTCCCACCTTCCCCTTTTCTCTGTTTCTCTTTTTTTTACTATGCCCCTACAGGTGTTCAGGAAGAAGTGTCTGTAAAGAAGACTAAAATGAATGCTGATACTTCTGGGCTTGTGCCCTATGGGGGCGATTCCTCAGATGAAGAGGATGAGCGGACCCACAGCAGTAAGACAGAAAACCTATAACCTCTGTCAACCTCATCCCCACTGCCCCATGATTTTTACAGACCCAGTTTCCACTTCCAAGTATATTCTCAGAACTCTTTAAATTCACAATAAAAGCAGAAGTCTGCCCTGAAATTAATATACCAGCATTTTGATATATTTTACCTCCCGGTTTTCAGTGGTTTAGCTTTTAATCTTTGAAAAAACAAGTTTCCACCTCAGTTCTATCCTTTCTAAAATTTAGGTAGAACTTTTCAAATAGGTTGGCAGGCGTCAAACAATAACATACAATATTATATATCGCTCAAGCTGCATTCCTGTGCTTTACTAATTTAAACAGGTCCTTATTATTTTGTTGTTCTTGGTAAAGTTGGCCTCTTTTGTAAAAAAAAAAAAAAAACAAAAAAAAAAACCTCTGAAACAAGCTAGATTCTTCTATAGATTAAGTATGTCTTTGCTCTCAAATACTTCTTAAACTGATGTAAATAGAAATTAAGCCACTAACTAGTTCACTGCTTGTTTGTAGTCTTGATCTAACTTTGAACTCCTTTTCCCTTTAATTGGACTTAAAATTTTGGACTTAAAATTTTGCCCTCATCAACTTTAACACAGGGCAAAAAGTAAAGACGTATCCCAATCACTACACATTTGTCACAATATGGGGGTACACAGGGCGGACTTCTTCTTAAGGTGTGAATCCAGCTGTATATTGACATTTTTTTTCAAAACTTGTTTTAAAAAGCCCCATATTTCCCATTTTTGAGCTTAAACATCTGGCCTTGCTGCAGTTGCATATGATTTAAATATGTATAAACTTCAGTGAAACCTTTTTCTTATCTTGGAAAATGGTGAATGCCTGTTCCCATGGAATACTATATAATAAAACGACTTCAAAACCTGTTTTGTCTTTATTAATGTATTTCTGTCTGTAGGATTCGCATCATTGCTAACATGCAAAGAGTAATACAAGCGTAGCTGTGTCATAACATTGCTACACCAACATCCTGAAGTCAGATAAATGTATAGTCAGGAGCCGCTATGCCATTGTGTAGTGTAAGAGCTCCTGGGTTGTCCAGGCTGAAACAGGGGAGGACATAATTCTGGAAGTGACAGTGGAAGGTATGCAAATGCTGCTCCAGATTTGCATTGAAAAAGCTCAGAGTTCCCCTGTCATAGTCTAGAGCCACTCCAATACGCACTGGATGCACCGTAATCCTCAGGTCTGGACTCCAGCCATTATGCAGGAACTCGTATTTATGTCTGAAAACAAAAAGGATAATGTGACATTAGGGGGGGAAACCGTTCAGTTTTCCTTAGGTGGCTCGGCTGCCTTTGGGAAAGCAGAACATTGAGCCGCAAACTACATTTCAGAGGAAAGAAAATAAAAGCAGCATAAAAGTTTGTGTAGGCAGGATGAACATGCTGCCCACAATGGGGATCACATTTGAAGCCTGTATGATATGCTGATCTAAAGGTTTTGCTAAATGTGACAATTCAACCATTCTGGCATACCAGAGTGGTTGCTATGGAAACTCACAAAAGAAATGTATTTCATTCTCCCTCCTTTGAGCTTAGGCTTTCACAGAGCTGATGCACACTTTTTTTTAGTTTGCTTAGGAAAGGGAAATTTCTAAAAGCTAAAAATACAATGTTGCCCCAGTTTCTGCTGTAATAATCCCTCTGAGGATCAGTGCATTAATACTGATAGATTGGATATTAAAAAAAATCTGCTTGGGGTTTTGTGCCGTTTAAAACGAGAGCCAGTTTATTTTCCCCTGCTTGTACTACGACAAATGATTGGGTGGCAAACTAATAGCCCAGATAAACAAGGAATACATTCCTGGAGCAAAAAAAGTATGTTTTCATACTTATTCCTTCAACTAATGCACCTGATGTATATAGTAGTGAAAACAAAACCTCATAAAAGTTGCTTTTCCTTTTACACATTTTTATGATTTAAGATCCACTTTGTCAATACAGAAAACATCTGGTAATATAAAGCAGAACCGTCACATTAGCTCCCACTTAAAATGGCTAAAATTCAGCCGGTTTATCATATTCAGGAGAATGTGACGAACATTATTCTGCATTTGCTTAAGCCATGGATACTAGGGTGGTGGTCCTGAGTGTGAACAAATGGTCAGATCATAAGGCCTATGTCGCCCTGTAGAAAAGTACAAATCAATCAGAATCAGAATAGGATTTATTGCCATTGTTAGTGAAGGAGTTCACAAACTAGGAATTTTTTATGGTACAGTCG
>JAUZNJ010032125.1:0-13846 GCA_034780135.1 Jordanella pulchra | reverse complement strand
AGGGCTCCAGCCCAGGAGACCCACGGCGCGCTCTGCTGGAGAAAAGGTGGCAGACAGACTCCGGATCCCAACAAGAGTCATGTCAATCTAATTAGCTTCATGTCATGGCCTCTTCACTTCTTGTAAGTGGTTCTGATTGACTACAGCTGTTGACTTTTCATCAGCCCATTTAAATAGGGCTCATTTGACCCAGTGATTAGAACTTATTGGAAACTGAAGACAGCCATGATATTATGTTATTACAAGTGTATGTAAACTTTTGACCACAACTGTATAACTATTTAGTTTTTATCATTTCATCATTTAAAACAACAAGTATTTCAGTTGTACAACAACCTATTCTGATCAACAAGCTGAAAGGCAACAATTTAATACTTTTACAACAGGATATAGTTTTCAAGCAATAGGTACAACTTTTTTTTCAAAATAATTAAGCTTTAAAAAATACTACATCTACAGAATGCATAGAGTTGTGCAAAATAAAAGTGTAAATTTTATAAAAAAATAAACTACAGTAAATGTATGTTTTACACATTTTTACAGGTCAAAAAATGTATATATGTACTTCTGGTTATTAAGCTAAAATCTGCCCCAACAACAAAACTAGGTTCAAATCACACGGGACAGAGCTGAGACATTGCCAGATCCTAGTAATTCAGTGATAGCTCTGACTTATATACTTACTCTTGGCATTACATTTCTCATATTCAGAAAACAAAAATAAGCGCAACATTGCCTCTCTGGATAAGCTTAGTACAGCCTGCCCTTCCCCACTGATAACATGCTGAAAGCCCCCTCTGAGTCACAACCATCACCAAGGCTGGGACTGCAACAACTGCTGCTTAGGTTACCATGATGAGAATCTAATTATCTAAAGAAGATTAATCTCAACATATGCAAGATAGTAAGCACTACAGCTGAGGCTTTAGTGGTAAAGGATTGTGGGAAAAGTAGACAATTTAACAGCCATATATATTATGCAATTCACCAATAAGGAATAAGTCCAATATGGTTTTGTATTTGGGATAGAGAGAACTTATTGTGTCCCTGTGGATGGTAAAGGCAACAAAAGACTGCCCAATGGTTCTTGGAGAGTTGTGATCCAATGACTTGAAAATGACTGTGAATCGATAGTGTGAATCGACTGCTATCAAAAATGCAATGATTGCGGTATGAAATTGGTTGTGACAACATCACTGGTCATGGCTGATTACTTAAAAATAAGCCAAAAATAAGAGCATTGCCAATTGACTGGTGACAGAAAACCTTGGTTGCTTGGTGACCACACTGTTCACTCAGTGGTGGGAAAAGTTGTTCAAAGCATTTTTGTTTCATTAATACCAAGATATTTTTCAAATTTGTTCTTGTTTTTAATACTTTGTGGGTCCCATTTTCTAGAAAAATAGCAGTTGGGACTGACTGTGTCTCTTGTGAGACCAAATACCTGAACCCCATGAGGCGAATTGCTGTTTTTTGGTCAGGGGTCACGTTAAGGACTAAGGTGTGAGTTGTGTTTAGGTTGGGGTTAGGGTTAAGTATGAAACGACAATGCTTAGGTTTAGGTAAGGGTACCGATTAGGCTGTATAAATTAATGGAAGTCAACGGAAAGACCACGTAAAGATAGTGAGACAGGTTTGTTTGTGTGTAGGAGGGGTGGTGTTGGATCGTGTGTTTATTTCTTTATTTTACAATATACAGAGTAACCATTTTATAAAAGAAATAAGCCCATTGAATCCATAAGTTACAGGGATTTTACAATGGCAGGGTATGATGTGAAGTGAAGCCAGCAAGCAACATAGGGGATGTCCCTTGGGATCGGGCCATACTGCCAGGTGGGCACTTTTGACGGTAGAGGAGTCAGAAGGATTGGAGGAAGCACAAACCTAGTGGGGTCATTGTAGTCAAAATCAGACATGTTGAGCATACCAACAAATGCAGTTTTACTGTTCAGCAGGAAATGTCCTTAAATCTGGAGCCTTAATATCTGAGTCCTGAATGATGATTGGCCAACGTGAATATTTTAAGCTGTGTCGATAGGCTAGAGTAAAAGCCACATTATAAGGAGATTGGTGGCAGGTAAGAGCCTTTCAGTCTGAATTTCCGCCTCGTCTTTGTAACAAAATCTATTGTGCGTAGAGTGGTATATATGGAAAGGCTTTCCTCAAGTTTTACTAACACAAATGAAAAGACACTTTAATAATTAGTCAGCAGGCTACTCTTAGTTTCCTGAAGAAATATGGCAGGGCTATAAACTTTCAAGTATAAAAAAAGAAATTTGATTAAACTGCAAAATCAAAGTAATTCATTGAGTGTTTTTATAAATATGTTCCATCTGTCAACTCTGAGTGCACATCTTATAAAGTCTCTCTAAACATCAACTCTCCTTACAATGCATTTATTGGCTTTTTATACCAAACTATTTTCTAGATCTCAGGCCATAATATCAATCTGTACAAAAAAGCAAGAATGGTTATAGATTGTTCAAGATTTTCTTTCAATAAATTACTACTTTGGCCTGATCTAGCAGCTTGTTGTTTACTGATTAGCAGATTCACCGGAAGATCAAAAAAAATAAGATGATTGTAAAAGGTCAGTGAACCAAAGGCCAAAAGAAAAAGAATTCCAGAAGCCCATGACAGTAAAAACCTGATTGTGATGTTTGGACACAGGGGAAAAGATGTGCTCTAGTCTTGGACCAGCTTGTAGCAGATTTGACAGGGTGAAAGAGATGTTATGAAAAAAGCCAAATGACTTTTATGGATCTTTTAGCCAAATTTAGCCATCTAAATAAGAGAGTTCTGAAAACTCCACTGACGATGTTGGGCAACATCTTAGAGTAATATACAGTAGAGAAACATTTAAAGGGAAAAAAAATCTGTAAGAAAAGGGGAATACATTTTTTTTTAAAGATTTTAAATTTCAAAATCTAAAAAAAAATTATATTTTATTTTCTTACTTTCTCCACGCTGCAGTTTTGCAGATTTGAAATGTTGGCCTCAAAATGTGTTAAAAATGCAAGATTCTCAGATTGACTAATAATTGACTGATGGCATTATGTTATTGTTTTATCTTGAGCTTTACATTATGCTGACACCAGAGATGGAAAAGCAGTACTGTGAATTAAGCGTAAAATCTTTTTGATTCCCTTTGGCCAGCACTCAGCTCATCATCATTATTTATTTACCAACATTAAAATTAAAAAAAGGACTTCATGGATAGTAGTAGTCTTCTACATAAACTTTACTCTCTGAGTCGTATCTACCTGTTATAATCCTGCATAGTGGAAAGTGTAATGTCACCTTGTGTGAGAGGCAGCTCTCTCACTGAGCAGGAAAAAAAAGTAATTTAGCACGAGTGCAGATCACATTTAATTAAAGAAGAGGATTTAAATTGCCATGCATCAAACACTACGGATGACCAAAAAGGAAAGAACTTGGGCCACGGGCCAGATTCCATGAGCTCCTCCATAACCCATCAAAATCCCCTGAGCTATGAGGGGTCAATAAGTCAGAACACAGCCACCTTAATTAACAATGACCATAGCTGGAAGGTGTGCAGAATTTCAATGACTGCCACCCGCACTTTACTGAACTATGAACAAAATGTACAAAATAATGGCATTTTTTTAAAAGTGCAGTTTTTTCTTTGTAGATACAGTAAATCCTAATTCAACAATTCCTGTCCAAGAACATGTTAGTAAATATTTTTTTTGTAGGTAACATAAGCATATTATACTGCAGTTTGACATTACATAGTGTAAGATTGATGTCTTTGAGACTTGCCACAGATCAAAAGGCTGTGATCTTTCTGATTCAATCATGACTCCGGTCCAGACATTGTTTTTAGTTTGTGTTAACCTGTCAGGAGTCAGTAATTATTTTTGCCATTTAGCAGCCAAGTATTGTTGGAGAGTAATTTCACTTACGTTATTATTTTCTTTCCAGTGACATAAGCATTTGCAACACAGCTTTCAGAATCCATCAATCTGCACCTACAAAATGGGAGCAAACTGGGATATGTATATCGGTTTGAAAGCACGTGGGGCAATCGATCGTCATTTTTAAAAAGTTATTTATATATATATATATATATATATATATATATATATAAACCTTTTAAAATGACGATACATATTCTTTTTAGCTTATCTAGCAAATTGGTGATAAAGATGGGGATTAGAACTACCTCTTTGCGTCATTCCTTTGTAACTGTTGTAACTGCAATTAATTAAAAGTGCATCCCTTTGCTCATTTAAATTGAGTAAGTTTAGTCAAAGCCAGCATTTTCCTACAAACTGCCCAAACTGAACTATCACAGCAAAATATTAAATGAGTCTGCACTGACATTATCACGATACCCTCCTGCTGCTTCTGCATAGCAAGAAGAATCTGCTTGAATTTCTGATTACTGCACATTATATAATAAAATATACTGTTGTTTCACTTTGTAGAGAAAGAAAGCCAAACACTACGGCTGGCAGATGAGTAAAGCACCATCAAACCCAGTTGTCCAAGGTGTTAACAGACCTCTGGTCTGCAACAACTTCCAGGTCTCTGTCTGGCCTTGAGTCGAGTTAAAACAAACTTAATAAAATCCTACTTTTAAATCCAACATTCTTTGCTTCTGTCACAAATGAAAATTGAAATGATCATCATTTTACTTTATTTAGTGTGAAATGCCTTTGCTTTAAATCTTGGTGTATCCTCCAAAAGCCAGACTTTTCCTAAATGCTTTATTAAACAGTATCAAGGGTTAGTAATACAGTATGGAGAGGGAATCTAAGCTAAATGTGTGGTCACATAATCTTGTAGTTCAGAAAAGAGGACATAATCTTACCTCCAAACTGTTCTGACAATGTGAATGTATCATTCCAAAATATACCCAAGTTAAAAGTTAGAAAAGTCTACTGGTGCACTGACAAAAACAAGATATGCAACAGTCATTTTATGATGTCCTGCGTTTTTCTTTTTCTATTCTTCCTATTAGGATTTCACAGGTTATACTATAAAATTATTACAGTTGGATAACAGCTTAGAGGAAAGTAAATTCACATCTGTTTTTGTGGAATGGTGTGAAGTTGATTATTTTTGGTTTCTTTTGTCCACTTTGCAGTGAAATTGGGTCACTGGTACATTGTATTTAACTATTAACGTAAGGTGTTTAATTTTTTGTGACTGTCATATAATTCAGTAATTTAGCTGAAAGCAAAGAATCCCTGTGGATAGCTTTTTTCTTACTATGCTATTCGAAGAGGAGTAATGATGACGCCTACTTAACAAAAGAGCACAACATTTGTGCTTAGTGCATCCTACTTGCATTGCATTTGTTATACATACTTTGTCATGTGTATGCCCAATTTATCTGTGATTAGTTATATGACTATAATATTTGAAAATCTCCTAAAAAAGTAGGTCCTTCTGCCACCCCCACAGCTCTGACCACAGTGGGCATGGATTAATATCTTCTGTGAGCGTCCTAAACTGTCTAGTAGTGGAATGTCAGCAATATATCCTCTTGTCCCTGCAGGGTCCCTGTAGATTAGGCTTCCATTCCACAGACACTATAATATTCCCACTAGATCGGTACAGTAGCAGAGGTGTTTTAAGATAGGATAACTTATAAAAAAATGTTTTTTTTTTAATTTAACATTCTTTTACATTGTTTCGACCCTATTAAGACTAAAATAAATAAATGGTTGTCATTGCAGCTTAGACTAGTTGTTAAGTTGTGACAACCACAGGTATGAAATTTTTGATTTTACTCATAAAAATGAGTAAAATGAAAAATAAAAAAAAAATAAAAAAAGATTTTACTCATACTCTTTACTTTCTACTTTGATAAATGTTTTCAAACTTATCACTTTGTTCAGCATGTATTTAGTTCCAAAATGAAAACATGGGTTCCATTCAAGTAAAGGGTATATTTAATGGGATAGGTTGTTAGCGCCGCAATAGCCTACATAAATAACTTAAAAAAAAGACTTACACTGTAAAGAAAATATGAATTCTTACATTAATAAAAGGACATGACAGAAATTTAATTGCTACATGGATAAAATGAATCCAGCCTAATTTTAGTTTTGTGAAACTCTTTATCAAATATAACAAATCAAATCAAATTCAATCTTAGTCACATTCTAGGGCAAACATAAAAAAAAAGAAAAATATGATGTCCATTTTTAAGGGAGTAGAAGTGAGAGACAGTAATTAATCTAGAACTCTTTGAAACCTTTTCAATATGAGAAATTGAAGAAAGATGATGAAATCGGGGTACATTCTGTGATAAGATAAACTATGAAATCTACATTTCTCCTGTGAAATTGAAGTGAGGATATTTTTAACTTAGAGATTAACTCAAATATAAAATGGAATCTGAATTGAAAAACCTTATGGGGTTGATTAATAAAAATTGGCAGAAACATTAACATAATATAACATTTGAAAGAAGTCTGATTAAAGGGTTTTAATGTAAGCAGTAGTTCATTTATTATGTCAAGTTGTAAATTTAAGCATGGAAAACTGTCAGCAGAAAAAGATGTTTTCGAAGAAATGGGTGGATTTTTTTTGCTTTTGAGGGAAACTGTTGAAATACCCTAGGAGAGATGTACACTGCTCAGAAAAATAAGAGAACATGTAAACAACACAATATAACTTCAATCAAATCAAACCTCCGTGAAATAAACTGTCCACTTAGGGTTGCATTTCTTTGGAGGGCCGCTGAGCCCTCCATGTGCTCACCAGAGGTAACATGACTGCCATTGAGTACCGAGACTTCAGACCCCTTGTGAGACCATATGCTGGAACAGTTTGCCCTGGGTTCCTCCTAATGCAGGACAATGCTAGAACCCATGTGGCTGGAGTGTGTCAGCAGTTCTTACAATATAAATGCACTGAAGCTATGGACTGGCCCGCTCATTACCCAGACCAGAATCTGATTGAGCACTTGTGGGACACCATGTCTTAATCCATCCACCAACTTCAAGTTGCACCACAGACTCTCTAGGAATTGGCAGATACTTTAGTCAAGGTCTGGGAGGATCCCTCAGGAGACCGTCTGTGATCTCTTCTGAAGCATGCCAAGGTGTTGTAGTGAGGTCAAAAAGGCATATTTTGATCTGTTTTAAGGACATTACATCAAGGTTGGATCAGCTTGTAGTGTTTTTCCACTTTAATCGTGTGTAACTCTAAACAACAAAATTATGGATACTGGACAAAATAACTGAAAAAGACCCAACAAAGTTTTGGAAATCACAAATGAAATGTTACCCTTTTTTACATTTATTGCTCTGATAATAATCAAAAATGACCTAAAGGCAATATTCCCTGTGTATGTTTTAAACTTTTGAGCACATCAGATTCAAAATCTTGTGCTAAAGCATCAGAGGAGCAATCAGAGGAAATTTTGAGCACCTGTGGCAGAAAGAGGTGGGAAAGCTGAAGGAAAGTACACTAATTGATACTGGTATATAAACGAAAGGGAAAATATTACCAGGGATCTAAGATAAATAAAATCTCGATATAGAAAGAACAAAAGTAAAAATAAACAAAGAAACTAAAAGCAGAATACGTCTAGACCCACTACAACATAAATAAAGAACCTTGGAATACTGAAAACATAAAAAGGGCAAAACAGAAACACCTGAAGACTGTTTCAGGATTAGTTTTACTGTAAAGCTGTAAGGGGACTGTTTGAAAATTAAATGAAATAAAGAAAAAAAAAACTTGTTCGATTCTATGTGCTTTATATCAATAGACAAGTACAAAAATTTAAAGGACAAAAGAAAATGTGAATGGCGAAAGGTTCCCATGACAACAGTGAGGGGTTTCAATATATCTCAGCATAGAATGATGAAGAGAGAGACAGACTGCATGGATTTCCATTCAAGCTCAACACCTTGAAAACAGGGATGGGATGCAA
Source organism: Jordanella pulchra (assembly GCA_034780135.1). Lineage (NCBI taxonomy): Eukaryota > Metazoa > Chordata > Actinopteri > Cyprinodontiformes > Cyprinodontidae > Jordanella > Jordanella pulchra. Next base: position 5,928 of record JAUZNJ010032125.1, on the reverse strand, counting down.
TACAAATCACTGTCTTCTTCTGGATAGTTTTAAACCTACCTCTACTAAACTAAGACACTAAAAAAATGTTCCATTTTGAAAATAGTATGACTCTAGCATAATCACATTTTATATGATAATGATCATTATGAGACTGGTCCGTTAAGGTGGTCCTAAATTGTTTTTCTATAATGTTTAAAATCCCTTCGGGGACCCAGAAACCGTGTGCCCTCAAATAATTTGTTTTAAATCAGAATATTTCAACCAAGTGCCTGGTCACCTTTCTTTGGCTTTTCTAAACTACTCTATGTTACCCACAATGTTTCCAATAGTTTTTAATGGATTTAAGGCATGCTTATTTTCTCACTCATGTGCTTTTATTCTCACTCATCAGTCGTTAGAAATGGGCGTCAGGCATATTTTAAATTCTGCCTGTCAGTGTGTGTTATTACAAGCCTTATTGGTTCCTTGATTTTCATTTAATCTGCCTGCAAGATGCATTCCTGCTCACCTTTTACGGTCTCATATTGTTTTATTGAACAAGCATTGTGCCTCTCTGGTAGTGCTGCTTTTATAGCAAAGCAATAAATTCCACTCTTTTAAGATGAAATATTGGATAATTTAAAAAAACTTGGAGAGCTTAACAGGGTGCATGAGCTACATTTAGAAGTAGTGTTGACTTGTGGGTTTGTTGACAAATTCTTAAACTCTAACCAACAACGACAGAATAATAGTTTTTGACCAAACACTGTCTAAAAATTCTCAGTACCTTAGCATCTGTCCATCCATGCCTTTTCTCCTATTTATTTTTTTTTTTTCAAATATATATTTTAATTTGGTCAGTTGTAAAATAATTATTCGCTAATTCATTAGGAGCTTTTGTTTTTGTTCCCTAAAAATAATTTTAATTGGACCAAAACCAAAACTGAACAAGTAACGGCATAGGATTTTCAGTTAAAATATGTACTAAACCTGGATTTTTTAAAAAAGTGATCTTCTTTAAAAGGAAATAAGTTGTGCGTCACAAAGATGTCAAAATGCCTTCACTAAACGATACTTACATTCATATTGATTGTGTCTTTAAAGGTGAGTGCTACAAGTTTTAATCCTACATGCTTATAAGAAGTGTAGCTGGGCTCTCCTGCTCTTCTTCTTTACTGTTTTCCAGCTGGTTGCCAGACAAATAATTAAAATACCTGTTCAGACGAAAAGTAGCAACCTCTGTTTTGTGTATGAGCCACTTTGTTTTCTTAAGTCCACCCCAATACAAAATCTTGACCCATTTTCACCTTAGTTTTGCTTATTTTTTGCTGTTGTTTGTTTTTGCTGGAATCTGAGAAATGTAAAGCAAAGGCTCAGGTATTTCTCAGCTCTATCACAGAGCCTGAGCTCCATTTTACATGACTTCAACCAATACAATTAGTGCAGAATCTTTTTTGTGTTGACTTGGTATTGTTAACAGAGGTAAATATTTTAGATATTTTGGACATATTAAAATGTATAAAACTAATATTTAGATATTCTTTTGTAAGTCAAAGTAAAGGTTTTATTATGCCCATATTGAGACGGTGTGTGGATGTATTGTTTTTTAAAAATCTGTTGTTTTATTAAAAAAAAAGTTGTTGCTATGACCTTTAAAACCTTGAGACTCAACCAGGTGCAGAGGAGGAAATCTTTCTCCAGGGGATGTGGGCAAATTTAGTAATGACACTTGACAATAAAACTCTGAAATCAATAAACACTGGAATTAATGCCTTAATTACTGTAACATGGCAAAAGTCAAAGAGTTGATCACAAAACAACCCATTAAGTACAACTGTATTAGCCTTAACATATACACATATTTCTCTGGATTTTTGGTTTCTGCTGATATTTTCTTTTACTTTTGTCCTTTTCTATAAAAGCAAAAAAGATATCTTCCAAATGAGGATGGTTGATCTCTAAACAAATACCACAGACATTCCACAGTGTCCTACATACGGTGCTTGGCAACTGCCTCCTACTGATTCACAAGGATACAAGAGCAATGAAACATAATACAGTATTTTTTAACATATCATAGTGTTAGGTTCATTTCACTTAAGAATTAAAAAAAGACACCAGAGTGTAAGACATTTACCTGCAGGCGGAGAACCACAGACCCTTGGCTCTGTGAGTTCTGGGTTCGTATGGCCTCAGTCCACAGTTTTATTCATTCAAAGAAAAAGGGGTGTAAACTAATACCTATATTTCTAAGGATGGGGGTTCAACAACACAGATGTACAAGCATACATTCAGACAAACAATCCTCCTCTGTTTAGGGTCCAGCTTTCCACACACAGGATGTCCTTCTACTTATCATCAGGACTCTCAGAAACCAGGCAGTCATCATTAACCCTTAAACTCAGGAAACTTGTCTCACGATATGGATCCTGCATCTGTTGCTCCCCCCTCAGTCTCCTACTTTGGTGATTGTCCAAACAAAGTCTCAGTGTAGTCATATCATAAATCCATGACACATATGACCCCGCAGCTCACGGTGGGGCAGACGAGAGAAATTTGAAGTGTCTCCTTTCTTATTATATATAATAATAAGAATAATATATATTATCCTTTCTATATTTACTACTACGTGTTAAAATGAAAACACATCACTATCATGTCTAAAAATCACCTAAGCAAATATTAGATAAAAACACTACAATTATTACATTATTCTAACATAGTAATATTAGAAAAAAAATAAAGATTTAGATGGTGTTTAGCAATCTGAAGAAACACTGTGTGGCCATATTTAGTAAATTAGATACCTCTAGGTTCAGTTGGGAACAATGCCACACTAGGCCTTTTTGTGTAATTTTGTGCATTGTTCCAGGAAACTAAGGCAGTTAGGGATTCCACACCATTCTAAGTTATATATTTTTATACATATCACAGTCTCATTGTTTAACATTTCAAAATTTATTTCATGGAAGGCAAGGATACCAATGTTTCCTATTAACCTCCTTCTACATATTCCTGTAACTGGTATGCCCTAAAAGTTTCATTCAGTTATTTTTTTCAGTTTCTTTAAATGTTATTGTTATTATTATAGTATATATTATTTAAATAGCACCAATTCACAACCCATATCATCTCAAGGCATTTTACAGAGATAATTTAATCAAGTTGCACATATAGACTGGTTAGGTTTTTTTTAAATAAAACACAGCTAATGCCTGCCTTAGCAGATCCTACCAGGGGCAACATAACCTCTTAAAACATATAACCGCTGAAACCCCTCCACCACATTAAAATGGTGGTTTGAGGAGGGGACATGCTTCGAGAGTTCAACACCCTTGTGGGAAACAACAGTGACACCTGCAGAAGCGTGATCTTGATGAAAGGACCCACAGCTCTGAACCAGAGCGATGTTGCTTTTATGCTTTATGTTGATTTTTGGTCTTCCGTGGGTTGATATGTGATGCCTGTTGTGGCGGAACTCTCCAGACCCAGTTGTGGATACTGGCAGTTAGGGTGTGCAGTCAAGCTGAAGAAGGTGTCCTGTCCAGCGTGATTGGCTCATGAGACACCAGAGGCAGCAAGCAATTATCATGGGACCAAGCTCACTGCTGCCCAGGTGTTAAAAGGCAAAACCTTGGGCCTGTGAGTAGTTGTGAGTAGTTGTAGAGATTATGGAGAAAGACAATCACACTATCGGTGAGCCTCAAAATGATTCCGGCAACCATCTGGTGCCTCCACAGAAGGAGGCAGTGCTTTGCAAACATTGCTTTTAGGATGAACTGTTGAGCTCGACAGAGGGCATTGTCGGATTGTGGAAAGAAAAGCCAACTGACACACCTTCTGTGGTGGAAGCATACAAAAGTTTGACTCTGATCCTAGGTGTCTCCAAAGTTATATTTATGACTATGGAGCTGCTATTTACCAGAGTTGGCTTCTCAGTGGTTGTGTCACTGAGTGGAAAACTAAGTTGAAAATGCGGACAGGTTGGTGGTGACCGGTGGATAGCAATCTAGGACTATGCTTTTTACGTATTGTCGTCCAGCTATCCATGGACCCAGCTGGTTGGGAACTGCTGGTCTTATTTCTAGATGTTTAACTACCAAAGCCAGGACTCTAGCTCTGGCACTTTTGCCTTCAAAGCTACAAAAATAATACACTTACCACACATACCATTATTGCTAAAGGGGACAGAGAAATATTTGAACATCTGACACAGAAACCAGGAGAGAGGAGGAGATTTACACAAGAAAGGAAGGCATTAAAGGAGACAAAGAGGAAGGTACAATAGTAGCACTAAGGCTAGTGCTAGGCAATTCAATTCAATTCAATTCAGTTTATTTATATAGTGCCAAATAATCACAACATATGTCAGCTCAAAGCACTTCACAAAGACGAATCATTCAAATCACACAGTCAGATTAGTTAAAAGTTTTCTATCTAAGGAAAACCAGCTGATTGCATCGAATCATTGACTCGACAGCAATCCCTCATATTAAGCATGTAGGTAGCAACAGTGGAGAGGAAAAACTCCTTTTTAACAGGAGGAAACCTCCAGCAGAACCAGGCTTATTGTGAGCGACCAACTGCCGAGGCCGGCTGGCGTTCAAGGAGACAGAAGCAAACAGACAGAAAGAAGCAGAGATATAAAAGGTAACTGTCATCAGCTCCACAGGCGGCCTCATCAAGAAAGACACCAGACATACGAGCTCCAAGCCAGCTCCCATGTCAGAGGATTAAAGAGAACATATTCAGTTAGTCACAGTAAGAGAAACAGGACTGCACTGAAAAACAGGCCAAGCTCCATCAGACAAGAGATCCCCAACCACCAAGAATAAAAACAAAGAGATACCAGTAGAAAAGTGCAGCAGTAGAGAAAGAGTATAAATATACTTATGTACAGTAAGTGTAACTCAGAGACATTACAGAAATAAATAATTTAGTTAAGTCTAACACCACACAGCATAGATCTGCAGGGAAGAAAAGCAGGAAGTGATGCAATATATCTTATTGTTACAGAGTCAATTCAATATTTAAACATTATGTCTGCATTGGCTTTAAACTTAAAGACACATGTCAGATCTCTGTGCAAGACAGAGCATATCTCAAACTAAATGAATCATTGTCTCGCAAAGAATAGAAATTATATTACTGGAAGTGGGCAAAGAATTATATTTTACTTAGCAACATCTGATACGCTTTAACAATAGGTAAAGGGATTGTTTACATTCTTTAAGGTAAGTTGTCATTAACTTGTGATAAAACAATGTCATATTGTTGTGAAAATGTTGAATGATAAGGTCTAATGTAGTTGATATTAATATCTTCATTTGAATTAAAATCAGCTAAAAAGAGGGATCTGTCTCCGTTTGTGTTAGCCTGTCAATTCTGTGGGTATTTTTTTCTTTTCAACAAACTCGCGCTGAAATAATTTGTTTCATGCAACATGTAAGTTAAGTACTGCTCCACAGAACCTCACTTCAGGAAATCTGCATCGTCCTTTTGAGTGACTGGTGCAGTGTTAAAAACTCTTGTTCAAATGAAAGGAATATTTTAAAGGAAATCTAAAAATCGTAAAAAAATAATGCAGATAATTACCATTAACAAACTTTCTGGGATCTGCAACAATTTTACTTCATAAAGCATAAAAGCATAAAATCATAAATCATGGCAGGATTTTCTCTATAATAATTGTCAGCTTAGCAGGAGCACATATTTGACAAAATTGTTTAGCTACAACTACACATCACTAAAAAGTATAGAAACCTCAAATCTATCTTCATCCATCATCTTGATGGATGAAGATAGAAGATATATGATATCAAGAAGATTGCCCCAAAGGACGAACCGCTAAGTGAATACCTCAGACAACAGAAACCCGATGAGGATGAAGGGGTAGAGGAGCAGACAACATGGAGGGACAAGCCCCTACATGGTGCATACCACCGTCAGATAAAGGAAGTGGCTGAT
>JAUZNJ010032124.1:0-13847 GCA_034780135.1 Jordanella pulchra | reverse complement strand
CTCCAGAAGGTTTTATCTTTGTCCATGTGATCAGCAGCAAACTTCAGCCGAGTCTTAAGGTGCCTTTTCTGGAGTAAAGGCTTCTTTCTTGCACGGCAGCCTCTCAGCCCATGGTGATGTAAAACACGCTTGACTGTGGAGACTGACACCTGTGTTCCATCAGCTTCCAAATCCTTGCAGACCTGCTTTTTGATGATTCTTGGTTGACTCTTGACCATCCTGACCATTCTCCTCTTGGTAGCATGTGATACATAATACTCCCAGCAGCTTGCGTTTTCTTCCTGATCGTGGCAGTGACACAACTGTTCTATGCACTTTATACTTTATACGAATAATTGTCTGCACAGTTGCTCTTGGGACCTGTAGCTGCTTTAAAATGGCTCCAAGTGACTTCCATGACTTGTTCAAGTCAATAATTCGAGTTCCCTTGACTTTCCCATTGTAGCTTTTGTGGCAGAGTCTAATCACTGGGTCAAATGAGCCCTATATAAATTGGCTCATGAGAAGTCAACAGCTGTAGTCAATCAGAATCACTTACAGGAAGTGAAGAGGCCTTGACATAAAGCTAATTTGATTGACACAACTCTCTACATAACCAAAATCGACAATTTATGTTGCTGTATGTATATTTTTGACCCAGCAGATTTGGTCAGATTTTCAGCTGACCCATAATGAATTTATGAAAGAACCAAAGTTTATGAATGTTTTTTTTGACAAACAAGTATGTGTTCCGATGACTCTATCACAGAAAAATGAGACTTGTAGAACTTATTGGAAACTCAAGACAGCCATGACATTATGTTTTTACAAGTGTATGTAAACTTTGACCATAACTATAAAATGGGGTAACCACTATATAGTGGTTAAGGGGTATGTTCGGACACAGCCAGTGTGTTTGATTAGCTGGTTACCCGGTCAGCTAATGCTAATGCTGGTTGCCGGGTTCTAAAATCAGAGAACCTGGCAACGATGTGCATCACTTACTGGCCCGGAGGAGGTAAAGTCTTACCTTTTAAATATATTTCCCATTTAAAAACTTCAGTTGCAAATGATTAAAAGACAAATTGATCCTGACAATTTGTGGAAACCCTCTGCACCACTAATTTCTGCTCATTTTAATGGAAATTTGATTTAGTGTGTTTAAATAGCGCCAACTCACAACAACAATTCACAACACATCTCAAGGCACAGTTAGATTGGTCAGGAAAAGCAATTAATTGCATCCAGTCATTGACTTGCAAGAAATGCTCCTGATGAGCCTGCAGGCTAAACCTTCGCTTGCATTTTGTCCTTTACTTTTTGAACAAAATAACCCCATCACCACTGTAAAAATGCCCCCAAAAATCTCTTGAATGCTGTTTTTGAATCGTTTTATTGTAGATGCAAAAGCTTGGTGTCCCTGTGAAGGTAATATTTTTACTTTTTTACCTGTTTAGCCCAGTCCGTTGTACTGCTAGCCAGTTTGTAGTCATTGATGGTGGAACTGCAAAGCTGATAAGTCTGAAATGTGATTCAAACCAGTGTCTAAGGGGAGTTAAGGTTTCAACCAAGGCATTCATTCAATTAGTTTTTGTCACTTTTGTATTTGTTTGCAGAATAAACCTTTATTAGTAACAGATGATTCTTTCATCTAAATCAATAAGCAGGTTTTCAGACATTCTTTATTAATGTTGTGTCCAGATGACTTGGATCTATTGTCCGAGGACTATGTGTCAGTGGACCATCGGCTGAAGCTTTTCCTGGACGTGGAGGTCTTTGAAGAAGAAGAGGAGCTCCACTCTTTCCTCAAGGTTTGTTACACAGATGGGGAGGATTTTTTATTTTATTTTTTCCTTTGTGAACAGATGGGGCGAACTCAAAAAAGTCCATGTGAAGAAGAAGAGTTGTTAGACCTTGTTTCTAGGATTTTGAAATCTTTGCCATAGAAACCAAATTACTTCCAGATACTTTAAACCGAAACGTGGCGGTTCTAATTTGAAAAAGTCCCATTAATTATCTCCTACAAGGCTCAAAGGTTTGGTTATAAACCATGGTGCCAATTTCCTAAGCTTCAGCTGTGGTTGTGTCCAACCTTTTAAAAACGGTAACGAGACAGGGGAACAAATCAGCCGGCGGGCAGTGAGCCCCCCCCGAATGACGAGCACGACGGAGGAGCGCATGGGAACAACAGTTCTCACTGTTCTTCTCACTTGTGCAAACTTAAGATAAAAAACTTAATAAATATGTTTGGTTTTTTTTAGTCCTCCAGTGAAAACGTGTCATCTGAAAATACAGATTTTAAGAGTTTAGTGTAGAAATTATGGTTCAATGAGCCTTATTATGATGCTATCAGAAGAACAATATTCACCCAAGAAAACAGCTGTCATTAATTGCATTTTCTTTTTTTTGTTTTAAATATCCTGTAACATCATGTTCCTCTTTAATTTCTTTTGAATCCACAGATGTCAGCTGTAAAATTTGGGGAATTAGGGGAGGTTCCCTCTCTGTTGGTTGTTTCGAACCAGCGGTTATACTTTTTGGAAATGATGTCAGACGTGCAGTAAGTAAAGCAGAAAATTTCAGTTTTTCAATTGTTTTTTTTCAAAATGTAAATGAAAACTAAAAAGAACACCACAATGCAAGTATTAACCCACTTTAGAATTGTCTTCTTTGCTGCATTTAAAATCTTGGTTCGTTGAATATGATTTATAATCTCATGCATTTTTTTTTAGAAAATGGTTCTAAGTTTTGTGAAACTGAAGCATCTGTTGGTCAAACGTAATGAGTAAAGATGGAGGCTTATGTAAATCATTTTAAACAGTTTTCATTTCAGACAATGCAAAAGGTGACCTTTTCACTCTTGAACCATAACAACTGGCTCCACACAGAAAAGCACAGTGGTGTCATTATCACTCAGCAGGGGTTTTGTGTATTATAATTCCGAGACAGGAACGTCGCTTAGATTTAAAGTAATAATGATAGTGATTATGATAAATTTTGGAAAACTGTAAAGTAAGGCAGTATTATGGTTAATGAAGAAAATTTTCCTCCTGCCGGTGAACATCCTGCTGGAGAGAAACATGAGCATTTAAAGAAGAAGTCTGGCTGATAATTCAGGAAATAATACAGTGTTTTACACCCTCTGAAAATGATAGATAATATGCAGGAAGAAGAGGCAGTTGGTCTTTCTTTCATTTTCTATTATTTGTCTTTGTTTTGTTTGTATAAGATAAACATATTCAACAACAAAGATCGCCAACCAATTAGACATTTACTAAGGACCTGAATTAGGGCATTAAAGTTTGTTCAACATTTTTTTGTTGAAACTTACAAAATAAAAATCTTAAACTGGACATTTTTTGTAACCTGGCAAAAGCCAGATTGATCCTGTGTAGAATCCTTCAAGCTGATTGGGTACCTGCCTCCCATGTCGAGTTTTTAGCCAATCACAGCAGCAGTAGAAGCTTGATTTGTTTTACACCTAGCGGAGTTCGCTGATAAATTAAACTATTTCCAAAACCAGTCGGAAGGAATGTGCAACCATCCTCCCATCCACAAAGGCAAAAATTGTGTTCACAGCCATGATTGTTTTGCGTTAGGCTTCCGGCTCTGGTTGACTCGTTGATGTCATACATGTCATTGCATTTCACTGGTCAGAAATATTTCTGTATTGAGGCCAAACATATCTGCTGGCTCCTGGCAAGATTTTTTTTTTGGGGGGGGGTGGGGGGGAGTTTGTGAATTCACAAATCTAGCAAGACAATTCATCTTTCTTGCAGGGTAACATGTTTTGGGAACCTAAAAAAAAAACAGATTTGAGACTGAAAAGATGAAAATTAGCTTTAAAACTGAAAAGCAAGATATTTGAAATCATCCAACACCTCCTTGAACTTTCACCTCAACGTCGTGGAGGAGATTCAGTGCAAGGATGATTCTGGATGAGCCCTGAAAGCATAGCCCGTAGATCCTAGAAACTATGCTCTCAGGGGTTTAAATTCCTCTTCTAGCTCTCAAGGCATATAGGCTCTGGGTAACAAGTCAAATAAGGCGGGTTTGAAAGCCCTTATGATGATTAAAAAATTGAGGTACGCGCCATCACCCTGTATGGTGGAGCCGGTACGTCACCCTGGAGCTAAGCCTGGGGTTGGGTTTTGTTGACGAGAGCCTGGTGATCAGGTTCCTCTTCTTGGGACCTGCCTGGGTCAAACCCAAACCAGGGGAAACAATGATGGTCAGGTGCCAAGAGAATGTAGAGGCCATCTGATCCACAGGAGCTTTAACCTGCTCTGGGGACATGGAATTCCTCCTTGTGGAAGTTGTAGTGATACTTGCCAAGAAAAAGTCAGACTTGCCTCCACTCATAGACTGGTGTTTAGAATCTAGCTCCTTGAGAGAGGCAGGACTCTCTTCTACTCTGGACTAGAACGAGGGGAGAGACAGAGGGCTGGTGTTGGTCTGCTTGGCTAACTCCAGCTCAACCGTCTTGTATTGAGTTCACCCTGGTAGATGAGAGAGATTGATCCCTGCGTCTTAGGGTGGGAGGAAGGTCTCTGACTGTTGTCTCGGACTGTGGGCTAAGTGGCTGCATGAAGTACCAGGCCTTCTTAGTGTCCCTGGTCTGGTTGTTGGATTGTGCTCCTTATGTGGATTCAGTCAGTCTACTATGGGGGTTCAACGCCAGACACGAAAATGGCAGCTGGAACAGGTGAGTTGGGGGGAACAGACCCCTAGCTCTATTGTGAGTGGTTCTTTGTTAGTAAACTTTAATGCAAGTCATGGATTGTCTATAATGAACACCATGTACAATGATGTCCCTCAGTGCACTTGGCACCAGGGCACCCTAGGCCAGAGGTCGGTGATCAACCTTGTACTCGTACTCGTAGGGGCGGAGCTGTACATTGATCACCACCTGTTTGTGAGCTGGATACGCTAGAATAGGAGGAATCCGCACGGCTTGGATACTCCCAAATTTTGCCCCGATCATAATTTCTCCCTTTAGACTTTTGTTGTGGGGTGACATGAACACCTTAGATCAGTGAGGCAAGAACAAGAGGTACCGAGACATGGCCAAGACCTTTAGAGACCAAAACGTTTAGAGACATTGAGAGCCCAAGGCCTTTAGAGGCATTTAGACCCCAATGCCAAGACCTTATAGGTTCTTGGGCTCTCAATGCCTCTAAAGGTCTTGGTTCATATAAGCTCTTGTTCTTGGGACCGAGACAAGACCGAGTACTGAAATCAAGACATGACCAAGACATTTAAAGGCTGAGACCAAGACATAGACCCTATCTGGTCTTGTCTTGGTCTTGGTAGGTCTTTTTTCCATCTAAACCCCTAGGCGGGGATTAGATGGGAAAAACATGTAATCTGTAGTCGTTCTAAGCAAGTTTCAAGTTTCTTTCATGTTTCAAATTCTCTTTTTATTTTCATTTTAAAGCAATGTATTGTCAGACTTTGTGGCCCCACTTTAGCTCAATTAACTGCCTACTGAACATAATGTCAAATAATTTAAACTGAACTCTGTTTTAGTCTTCTATTTATGTTTGAATTATAATATTGTTCAGTTTCTGTTGGAGGTGGAGTCCATGTTTGTAAATGGAAATTTTTGCAGAAATGCAATCCTGAAAGGAAACTTAAAATGTTTTTAATCAAAAACGGATTTTGAGAGTAACTTTGCTGTTTTCTCAGATTTTATTTGAAATTTACATTGATTCAAATTTCTCTTTTTCAAGCTAAGTTTCCCAAATGTCTCACTTTTGTGGGTGGGCTCTCTGAACAGAGATAAGTGTTTTTATTTGACTTGAAGTGAAAACAGTAAAAAAAAAATAATAGAGTAAAATTTGAAATGTAGCCAGTTTGTTAAACTTGATCTGAAAAAAATCGAAGTTTGAAAAAAATAATTTGAAACCAAAAATTATGTGAAAAAAAAAACATTAAAAAATAGGATAGCACTTTACATTAACCATCATTATCATTGTTTCTAAAGAGACAATTTACTAATGATTAACAATGTTTGATTCATTTATGAACTGCTTCTAAACCATTTATAAAAGGTAAATAGATAATTCACTCAGATATTCATCCTGCTGATGTTAAGGTAAGATCAAATCCAACTTTCCAGGAAAGGTTAAATTAAAAATAAAGGCTAGGGCACTGTGCTGGTGTAGTGGTAATCGCGTGACCATGTTTGGGGGCCTCGGTCCTTGACATGGACGTCGCTGGTTCGATTCCCGGACATGTCGTCCTTTGCCACATGTCTTCCCTTCTCTCTTAACCCCTTTCCTGTCTGCCTGCTTCCAAAAAAAGCACAACGATAAAGGCCACTAGAGCCTAAAAAATAACTTAAAAAAAATAAATAAAAAACTAAAAATAAAGGGTAGGTTCACGTCTTAAGTCCACTGATGTTAGCATTAGGGCTAAACCAATATGTTTGGCCAATATGATCTACCTTTTATAAATGGTTTATATGCAGTTTATAAATGATCATCAACTATTAATAAACTATCATTAATAAATAAAATGTCTTATTTTCTTTATATAATAATGGAACCAATTTAACTCCATACAGTGTTATGTGATAATATCAGTCCACACGGATTAGTGGAAAAGCTTTCTGTCAGACTGTTTCAAGCAACGTTCAGAGACCTGATAAAGTTTTATCATATGATAAATATGATTTCCTCTGATAAAACCCAGATTATGAAATAAAATATAATTTTTTAGGTCACCAAGTAACAATAGAAGGGAAGAAGGTTCCCAGCCTCGGTGCCAGAGGAGGATCTTATTTCTGGACCTGCTCTGGTTTCTGGGTCACACCTGGAAAACACATTGAACTCTAACAGTCTATAGCTCTTTTTACCCCACCCCCCCACCACCACCCCACCCTTATGCTCTTCATCCTTTTCTTCTATTCTGCCGTATAATAATAATTATTTAATGTTTTACAAGATTTCCCTTTATAGAAAATCTGAATCTTCCTTTTCTAGTTCTTGTTTCTCACCTTAAAGTTTGGACTTCACACAAAGTGCTTCAATCAATTTGTGACTTTGTTTTCACCCAGCAGAGGCCCTCTTACTGATTGGCTAAAGAAGAAGGATAGCTACCCAATAGTGGAGCTGAGCTACCTTGAGGTGGGACTGGGCTCCCAGAGCATCCACATGGAGTTTGCAGATGGAGGCGTGGCCTATACTCTCCTGGTCAGGGACAGCATGCGCTGCAAGCGCTTCTTTGGCCTCCTAACAGGTAAAACTTGCTGTCTGCTAGGAGTAGTTCCTGGAACAGCTCGCTGTGTGCTTTTTGATTCAGACGTCTGCCTCCGTCCCCCTTTACACAGGCTGAGCACATCCTGCTCAAATGGCATCAGACAGGGGTGGGGGTCCTGGAATGTTTGGGAGAATATGGAAAATTAATTTAAAGGTTGGGGAAGAAAACAGGAAACCACTTCTGGAATGTATGGAAATGTCATCTGGCTCCAATCGGATGTTTGTATTTTGGCTTTTTGAGCAAAGCAAACAAGGAAAATGCAAATTTACAGTGGATGTAAAAAGTATACACGCCCCTGTTACCGGGCCAGGTTTCTATGGTCAAGATGAATCTTTTTTTCTTCCTTATGTGTGATATCCAGCATATCCAGGAAGTATTCACAGCCTTTATTTGATGCTTTGTTGAGCTGAAATTCCAGTTTTTTGGGGTTGTTTTTTTTGAGCTTTTTACGGCACTAGTGGCTCGTTTTTCTGACAGTAGGCTGACAGGAAAGGGGGTATGAGAGAGGGGGAGAGACATGCGGGAAAGGACCACAAGCCGGATTCGAACCTGGGTCGCCCGAGTCGAGGACTAAGGCCTCCATACATGGGTCGTGCGCGCTAACCACTGCGCCACCTGCACGCCCAGAAATTCCAGTTTTAAGGGTTTTTGAGGATGATGCCACCAGCTTTGCTCTCCTATCTGTAGGCAGTTTGCTCCGTTCCTCTCCATCTGATTGGATGGAACACGTCTCGGCAGCCATTTTCACATCTCTGTAGAGATATTAGGTTTGATTCAAGTCTGGACTTTAGCTTGGAAACTCCAGGACATCAATAGAGTGGTTCTGATCTGATGTTAACGGGGTGCTGATTTGAGGTCATATTTGTTTAAGGACAAATTTATCCTTTATCCTTCCCTCAAATCTGACTAGTCTGCCAGTTCCTGCAGCTGAAAATCATCCCCCTATTATCATGCTACCACTACCATGCTTCACTAAAGGGATTCTGTTGGTTTTGCTAAGCGGTGCCTGGTTTTCTCCAAACGTGAAGCCTCACATTCCCACCAAAGACTTTAACCTTTTTCTCATCGGAGCAGAATTTTTATCTCTCTTGGCCTGAGAATCCTTCAGTAGCCTCCAGATGGGCTGCCATATGTCCTTAATTAGAGGTGCAGTAACAGACATTTCACCACTAGGTGGGCTGTTTAGCACCTGTAGACCAAAACAAGATGCAGGACAAGCAGTGCCTCTCCCTACAAGCAGGAAACCCTCCCCAGCCCATCCCGTTGCCTCCAATGTACATATTTTTAAAGGAAAAAAAAAATAAAAAAAAGAAATAAAAAAATAGATATATATATAGATATATATCTATTTTTTTTGCTAACTCCCCCCTCTTCCTCTGTTTAGCTCTCTTCATTGTCATTATCTCTTGTGATTTCTACATTCTTAATGTGCTACAGATCAAACTGAAAAATGTAATTTTACTTATCGCTGTTTTAGCTGGACGGAGCCAGCGCTACAGAACCTAGCATACCTCCTTTATCCAGAACGTGTTGGAACGTAAACAAAATGATGGCGCCCATTGGTCAAAATTTTATTACATTTATCAACACTAAACAATATTTTGTACTATAGGGATATAAAAATTAGATAAATAATAAAATTAAATATTTATCAATACTAAATATTTTTGCAATACCATCTCTTTAAAGATCTCTTTAAAATTCTTTCAACAACTCTTAGTGGAGATTAAGTGGAGATAAATGTGAGGGTGTCCTAAAATATTCCTGCTCAAAAATGTAATTTTTCATTATATTTATGTAAACCCTAAAAGAGCTCTGGCTATTGTACATTGATATTGTTTTATATTGGGTTTTTTTCACTGATGAATTTCATAAAGAACCCCCCCAGCGCATTTAAGATCCAGCTTTTTTTTTTCTTCCATGTTGTTTTTAGCACGATGTGTAGCCTGTTTGAAAGCTTTGTTAATATATGTTTCCTCTCTGCCCGATCCTGCGATTAATGCCAGGTTGAATGTGATTAATCACAGTGAGGAGGTGGATGGTGGCCTAAATGAAGCGCCTGTTAAGTCTGCAGCCTCTTTAGTTTTGCTTCCCACTTCCACCAAAGATAAGTTTTCTTTTCTTTCCCTCCCTCTTTGTTTAAGCTCCCTTTCTGCTGTGAGAGTCTAAATCCATAAACAGCTCATTTAGTTCCTTGTATTTCATTGTGGCTGAAAATGTTTCCAGATTGCCTTCAACAAGACCACAGAGGCTCTTGTTGAATTCTTGGTAAAAATCCCCAAGAGATGCATAGAGAAAAATCAGATGTTTCCGATTGAAACGTCGACTATATGTTGTTTTCTGACATAGCAGATTTGTTATTACGCCGACGACTCTGTCCTTTCAGCCAAATGGACCCAAATAGTCCTGTTGAAAGATTTTACCAAAAGGAAGTATGGAAACGTTTAAACCAAAACAAGCCCCGTCCCGCCGCCTAAATCAGAGCACTAAGCTCAAAAACCACAGATGGAATGACGATGGACTCTCTGGCTGAAGAGGACGGAAAGGATGTGGTTATGACCAGGACAGCTTTCTGGAGCGCTCGGCTTTGACGCAGCTTTCTTCGAAACATGAGAGATAACACGTGGCAGAAGGGAAAAGAAACGTTTTATTAGCGCTTGTTTCCTCTTTCTTATTCAGAGCAGTTTATTGCTTTTCATTTGAGTTTGTCTTTAGAGATTTACAAGATTGATGGCTTTGTCCCTCGAAAATAAAACGAGAATCGGAGAACAGCTGTCTGACATATTGGGCAGCGGCGCGGTGTTTACTCTCATGTGAAAAACCATCAGGGGCATTTGTGTTGATGTTGGAGGCTGCTAGAGAGTCTGAAACAAGAGGAAGCTGCGGTATTGACATTCACCAGAACACCATCCAGAGTCCATTTGTTGCCAGCTTGCTTCTAAACACGCTCTGTCGGCCTGTCGCCTTTGCTTATGCATGATCAGAGTCTTGGATGGCACCTAGCTTACTGTCTGCGTTAACATGTTATTTCATCTTGTATTTAGTCCATCACTCTAAGCTTCAGCTCCACAGCGTGAGAAACTCTCTAAGCTGGAACCCTTTGGATGAAGCTTTACTTTATCCATCAATTTGTGTCTGTTCTCCTAAACTGGCAACATATTAAGCTACCGCTTAGTTGGTTCAAGGTGAAAGCTTATTATGGAGCAGTTTCTGTTTTAGTGCTTTATCACAGGAGGGGTTTGTTTATGACTTGACAGCAGCTGGAGTAATTAACCACTTTCACGTGTCATATAGAACTGTTTACTCAACCACAGTACTTTCAAGTAACTTGTCATGGTCTTTGATTGATGTGGGACTCAAAGTTCTTACCAGAGTAAAATGTTTTTTTGGTTTAATTCCTTGTTGACAGATTTCGCATCATGTTTCTGTAGAGAAACAAAAAGGGAAAGATCTTTAGCAAAAACAGCATCTACACTGACGCATATATGCCTAAAAGGTAGATTGTCAGAAGGTAAACGTAGCATTTTTTAAACCAACAACACCACACATAATATAGGCTGATATAATATGATACAGCATGATCGACATATAGCTGAGAAATATACAGTATGATTCAATTCCATACAATTTGATACAATAAATTCAGATCGATTATGATAGAATTTGATAAAAATTTCATATAATATAGTATGGTATAATTGAATTTATTTTTATCTATATATATCGCCAATTCACAACACGTCATCTCAACGCTCTTTACAGAGATAATTCAATCAGATCACACAGTCGGATTCGTTCAAAGATTTTTATCTAAAGAAAACCAGCTGATTGCATCGACTCGACAGCAATCCCTCACACCAAGCATGCATGTAGCGACAGTGGAGAGGAAAAACTCCCTTTTAACAGGAAGAAACCTCCAGCAGAACCAGGCTAAGGAAAACAAGCTGATTGCATCGACTCATTGGCTCAACATCAATCCCTCACACAGAGCATGCATGTAGCGACAGTGGAGAGGAAAAACTTCCTCAATACCTCCTGATACATTATAATAAAGTATTAGATGATGTAGTTTGATACAATAAAATACAGTATGTTTATAATAGAATATAGAAGCATGTAACAGTATACAACATGATACAAAATGATCCGTATACAGTAGTGTAGAACACCATACAGTTTAATACAGTGAATTCAGATAAACTACGAAACGATTTGATGAAATTCCATATAATACAGAAACATAAAATAGAAAGTAGTTTTTAACTTTTTACAATATAATGCCGATCCATTACAATACACTATAGAATGATATAGTTTGATGTGATATATCATGATACAATATGATACAATATAATTAATATACAGTATGATACAATAGCATACAATTTGATACAGTGAACTGAGACATATTATTATACTTGTAAAACAGAAACACTCATTCATAGAACTAAAATGCATCAAAGATTGATAGAAAGTGTAAGAGTTTGATTCATTTTAGATAAATTGGTTAATTGTGTCTATATTTTAGTTTATTCTAATGAGGAAGTGTCCAAATAATCTCCTCATTCAATGCTTGCTTTTGTTTTTTTCTCTTGTGGTTCTTTTTCATTTGTCAAAACACAATAAAAAAATCTGTTGGACATGAAAGGACAAAAAAGTTCTATTTGGATTTATTGATTTGTTTCCCTTTTAAATTTTGTTTTACTCTACTCAAAAAAAGCCAGCTGGAGATAATTCTACTAAAATGAAAACAAACAAAAAAAAAACACAGTTTTCACACATGTTCATTATTACTCCTACCCAAACATTCTGATGCTTGTTTTTTCTTTTTGGTAAACCGAGCATTACCAGAATCACTTATGGCCTCAACTGTAAAATCCAAGCCAGTAAAGGACTCCATGTCCGTTGGATGAACTCTGCTGCTCTAAACCTCACCATCAATGGAGACTTTTTTTTCCAATTTTTGTCCTAAATGACTTCTTTGTCTACCAAAACGACTCTTTCCTGGTGCTCATCCTCAGCCAGAATGTTTAGTCTCCATTTGTCTTCCCTTTACTCCTATTGGTCTCCTGCTGTCTAACTTCGTGTCCCTTTAAATTCCTTTAAAAGTATCATCCTTTCCATTTACAGATACACAACCTCCCTGTATTGTCACACATGATCTCACTGGTGACCTGGTGGATCATGTTCTCCCACCCACTGGATTCAATGAAGCTGAAATCCTACACCTGCAACTGGAGTCGGTTTGTTTGTTTTAGTTACAAAAGCAGAAGTATTCCCTTTGGGAGTTTAGTTTCTCCCCGGGGGGCTTTATGTTCCCCTGTTTGTCGGGGTGTGACGTTTTCACTATTTGCTTTCACACCTTGCCCCCTTTTTCTTGGCTCGCTCCTTCTTTCCCTGGTCGGCGAATGTAAACATCTCAGAAATCTTTCACCTGACCCCGAACGTCTGGTTGGAAGGTAGTAGAGGGATGTGTTTGACGTCTCCTGTTTGAACAGCAGCAAGGAAAGGCTCCTTAATTTCCTCGGCAGATCGGGGAACCTTTTAGGAAGTTTCCCAAAAGGAGTATTTTCTTTAAATGGCCTGTGGTTATTTAATAAATCCATTGGTTTCTAGATAAGTCCTCGTGGGATCTCATTCTCCAATCCTCCCATTCTTTGTTTTTTAGAGTTGTTGTGGAATATTTGGTTGAGTGATGAATGCGAAGACACAAAAGCACACACTGCACTTTTCCACAATATTTAGAAAAGAATGTAAGTTTGATTTAGGGCTGCAGTTCATTACGGAGGATGGAAAAATGAAACGAGGTCCAGATAGCGGCTGATGCGAAGAGCTGGCTTTACATGATCAACAACGAGCCGGACTGGCTTTAGAAAGCTACCAAACCCGGACAAGGAAAATCTGGGAATTTATTTGGAGTTCTTCACATAAATAGCATCAAAGAGATGCAAATACACAAGTCTGCACATCTCTGAAGCAGAACTTTATGAGTTTAGACATGAATCTTGCAGACGGTAACAATATGTTGGATTTTATCACAAAACATAAACTTGGAAACACTCATAAAGACTCAAACACTCATGAAGGGAAATCTAAAAAGGTTAAGAGGAATTACAGGAAAGCAGGTTTGGCTTTTAGTTTTTGACACCTGCAGGTTATGGTTTTTGACTTTTTTTTTTGCTTGAAACAACAAATCCACATAAGCCAAGATCTGTTGTCCTAGTTCTGTGTGGTCCTTGAGGAACAACTATCAGAATTCAGTACAACTGAGTTGGATTTCAGTATATGTTGGAGTTATAAATGCCTTAGATAAGCAGAGTTGTTGTCATTGTGGAGTTGTAGCAGAAGCTACTTCTTTGAGTCTTTATCTTGGGTCTTATTGCTTCAGTTTTGCATGTTCTCTTCTCCTGTTCTTTGCTTTTCATTGGGTACTCCACCTTCCTCTTACAGCCACAAAAACATGACTGTTAGGTTAACTGGTTTACCTGACTTGTGCTTTAGTCCTGGTTTGTTTTTGCATCTTTGTTATTGTTTTCATCCATCCATCCATCCATCCATCCATCCATCCATCCATCCATCCATCCATCCATCCATCCATCCATCCA
>JAUZNJ010032123.1:0-13849 GCA_034780135.1 Jordanella pulchra | reverse complement strand
GGCCGCTCACAGTAAGCCTGGTTCTGATGGAGGTTTCTTCCTGTTAAAAGGGAGTTTTTCCTCTCCACTGTTGCTACTTGCATGCTTAGTGTGAGGGATTGCTGTCGAATCAATGATTCACTGCAATCAGCTGGTTTTCCTTAGATAGAAAACTTGAAACTAATCTGATTGTGTGATTTGAATGAATTGTCTTTGTGAAGTGCCATGAGATGACGTGTTGTGATTTGGCGCTATATAAATAAACTGAATTGAATTGATTTACATCTGGACTTTTTTAAGTTCGATCCTGAAGTTGTCAATCGTCAGTGCTGACACCCTCTGGTTTACGGGGGGAACTGCTTGCTCTGCCAAAATATTGTAAAAAAGTCTTTTAAAATATTCCTGTATCCAAATTATAATGTGGATCATCATTAAAATCTCATGGATTGTTCCTTGGACTGTTCTCTGACCCTTGGTAAACACTTCATTGAAATCTGTTTTCCAGCTTTTCAAGTTATCTTGTACACAGATGGACAGACAAAACAAACAGAAACTCGACTAAAAACATAACCTCCTTGGCGGAGGAAATTACTTTTGAGAGAAAGTCACTATTTGCAGTAGCCGTGTCTTTTTCAGCACTTCTACAATCCAATCTGCCAAGGCGGAGAAAGGAAAGCACTGCTCCACACCTGAAGTGTAATCCTTCACATTTCTTAAGGCAGAGAAGTGGATTGTGTCTTCAGTCCTTCAGAGCATTTTCTACCAGGGGTTAGATTGAAAAAGATTTTGAGACCAAAGCATGAGAAAGCAATTGATGTGGCCACAAAGGATTTATTTAAACATTAACCAAGGGAAGATGAAGCTGCTGTTTTTCTTTATAACTAACAAAGATAAAAATTATCCCAGTTCTCATAAACTCACTTGACAGAACATATATCGTCCTATAGAATAAAACAAAAACCCAACAATTTCAGTTTTTGTTATGAGTGAAAACTTTTTATTCAGCAAGAACTGAAGATTTTTTTGTCATTTTTTTGGGTGTTAAAAAGACATTTTCTGTTCTTCTTAAAGTTTTCTTAAAGACAGAGCTGGGAGACATCCTTAGAGCAAAAAAAGGAAGTGGCATCAATCTGTTGTAGGTTTAACTGCATCAGTGAGTTTTAATTTTTTTCACATTTGTCTATCTAAGTTTAGCCCTGAAGAAAAACGTTTGGCTTTGTGACTGTATGGTCTAAAATCCTAATGTAGTTTTGGTTCTCTCCACTGGGATTTATACAAGGAGATTAATCAGAGAGAAGCAGAACAGAGTCCAAGGAGAACAAGGGGGAGGGAGTATCATGCAATGGGAACCATAAAAACAACCCTAAGCATACAGCCAGACCGGCATGGCTTCAATCGTGTCTCAATGTTCGTTCACACTGGCTTGTTCAGGAGCTCCTAAACCATCAGCCATCTGAAGGACGCGGGAAACTGCACTATGTTTACAGATCAGGCGAAATTTTGCAGGAACGCATACATTTGAACTCCTCTCCTTGTAAACCAGTCATTGCCTCCATGGGGTTGGGGTATTCAAAGAAAATGTTAAAAATATATTTGGTATTTTAGAAAGTAAAAATCCTCAACAACTGCTGCTTTAGGATGGAAATACAGAAAAATGCTAACAGGTAGTCTGTTCAGCCTTTTCTGTTTACTTTTATAGAAACATTGCTCTGATGAAGATGAATATGAACAATCATGCCAGTACTACATCTGCTGCTGCTATGGGGCCAATTTCTAGGCAATGAGCTGTTGAAGTGAAGTTCCAAATTAGATGCTTAATCTGGTCCAAAACAGAAACTTCATCTAAATTTTATCAGAAAAAGCAGCTTTTCAAAAAAAAAAAATTAGAGAAATGGAATCAAACTATTGCAAACATGGTGGTTTTCTTGCATGGAAAAATAACAGCAAAGGATTCCAGAGCGTAAGAAAATATCTTTCAGTTCGAGGGAAAAATCCGAGTTATGAAAGGTTTTGGACACTTCAAGGTTTTTAGAGCCAACCAACTTAGTCGAGCAGAAAGAAATAACCCTGAAAAGCATAATGTGTCTTCTTTGATGCCTCTGAAATGATGCAGCACTTGAGACAGATGTAAGGAGAAGCTGAGTTAGGTGAGTGCAACAGAAAGAGTAGATGGACAGGAGGTGGTTCTCAAGTGCCTCACCGCATTTCCTTGGTCTTTCATCACCACTGCATTATGACAGTTACCTCAGCGTCTAAAAAATCAATGAGGTAGCCTGCTGTGTTCATGCACAGCAAAACACAATGGTCTCTGAGTTTTGCAAGTTTTAAGGTGGGCACATCATTTACCTGAGCTGTTCCAACACAGCGCAGTGATCAATGCTAATTTCCGAAACCAGGAACCTATTTCTCTGACGTGACTGCGAGCTAACAGGAGGACCTTAAAGAAATGAACTAAATGGCTGTGTTGATAGGCAGCTTTTTGTCTATGTGACTTCAGACGGCTGCAGAGCTCTGATTCTCTCAGTTTTAGCTGGAGGTGGCAGTGAAAGACGAGGGGCTGAAATGGAAATGATGTAAGAAGCCGTTACCCTTCGTTTGGTGAGAAACAAACACAGGAGGTATAAAGCATCAGGGTGAAACAACATGGAGAAAATTTGGCTCCACTGTTTCTGCAAACACATGTTTGCAAATGGAAATCTTGAAAAGAAAAAAGGGGATCCAGAAACGTTAAAAATGTCTTAATAAGAAAAAGGTTTAAAGACTAACTCCTGTTTTTTTAAATTTTTGTAAAAAAAATACATATTTACTTATTTGAAAAATAAACTCATTTTCTTTTTAAATTTGCCAATTTCTGATTGAGGTGTATGGATTGTATTTTTTATTTAATCTAATGTAATTATTCACAGGCTAAAATACTTCTTTCCATTTTTTTTCCTCAGAATTTGGTTTTACGAATAACATCCTTTTCAAATTATGTTTACCACATTACATCCTCTTCACTTCAGGGAGGGAACTTTCCTCTGCAGTCAGGAGCAAAGAGATGTTTCTACAGCAGCAACATCTGTATGGTGGTGTGAAATACAATTCATAAAACACACTCTGAAAATAAATTTGAATACATAAAATCTGAAACTATAAAATAAGAACATTTTTAAGAAAAACGAAAAATATATTTTTCAAAAATAATAATTGGAAAAAAAAATGAAATAAATTAAATCTCAGAGAGCAGAGAAGTTCACTCAAACCTTTTTCGATTAAAATTTTTTTTTCAAAATTTCACTTCTTTTTAAAAAGTATTTTCTTAGCAGCAATAATGGCACAAGCTTCACTCCATAAAACAAAGGAAAAAGTCAATATTTCCACGCGCTTCAGATAGAGGTACAGCATCTTCACCCTAATCCATTCATGCTTGGTTCATTTCTATCTTCTTACTCCAGATCGCCAGTTCACAGAGTTAACCTGGGATTCAGGTCTGACTGCTTCATGTTTCATATCCAGATAGCGATCTTAGAGAAGCTCCATTTCAGACTCTGTAGGAACTGATGAGCATAAAAGGACATTCAGAGGAAACACTGAACAAGTTTTACTTATACAGAAGGACTTTGGAGGGGAAGTCTCTTCTATCTAAAATGAACAGAGCATCGTTGGGAGGTTCGCATAAAGCAGCTCCAAAAACCTTGAACTTCATGGTCCACATTATAGTTGGGACCATAAAAAAGATGTTTAGATCTTTCTTAGTGAGTCTTCAGCCTTTTCAGATTGATTTTGTTTCTAATAAACTAAGAGTTTTTGTCATGAATTTGTGCATCAGCTCTGGTCTGATGATCAGATTATTTTCACCTGCCTCCTCTGCTCTACTCTCATCAGCTACGCCTTTTCATCTGCCTTTAAAAACCTCTTTCAGATCAGAGACTGATGCCAGATTATTGTTCAAGCCTTGTGGTGAGATATATCCAGCTATCTTTTTGCTTGCCTGC
This sequence comes from Jordanella pulchra, assembly GCA_034780135.1. Taxonomy (NCBI): domain Eukaryota; kingdom Metazoa; phylum Chordata; class Actinopteri; order Cyprinodontiformes; family Cyprinodontidae; genus Jordanella; species Jordanella pulchra. The sequence continues at coordinate 9,893 of JAUZNJ010032123.1, read as the reverse complement.
CTGCCTGTAAACTATCTGCTTGACCCTGATTTCAGCCTAGCCACTGTCGGATATTGGTTACATGTTGGTTTTGACCCCTTTCTGCCCCAGATCACGTTGTCGGATTCATCTGACCTTCTGGTTTCGACCCCTGCCTTCACTACGACACTGTCTCTGAAACTCGGACTGGTACCTCCTCTCAAATCTGACCTCCAGGCTCTGACCTCCTTTCTCCTGTCTGCTGTTCAGTCCGTCGTCCTGAGCCGCACATTAACGCTCATATCTCCCTCCAGAAGATCCTGTCGCTGCTGCTCCCTCTGCTAATCTGGAAACATTGTCCAATAAACTGTTAAAATGCTTCTCGTTGTCTGGCTATTATCTGGGTCTGCAAACTCCACAACCTGTTACAGTTTTATCATTTAGATTGATAATGTGCAACACTAGTGACCCTTCCTTAATATTTATATTTATTTAAATACCACAAATGAACTTTAACACAAATGCAAACATGTTTTTTAATGTCTTGATAATTAAAGGGGAGAACTAAAGAGAAGCTGTACTTTCTAAACACCAAAACACAGCTGAGACTAATTTATTTACTAAACAGTTAATAGGTTAAATAGTGTAGATGCTTAACAGCACTTCTCAGCCTTAAAAACGTGCATTCCTTTAGGGCAGGGGTCTCCAACCCTGGTCCTTAAGATCTCCTGTCCTGCAGGTTTTTACATGTATCCCTCCTCCAATGCAGCCAATGACTGAATGACCTCTTCCTCTTGGCATCAAGTTTGGCCCGTTAACAGTTGGAGGCCCCTGCTTTAGGGATTTTAATTGTTTTCCTTCATGTCGGTGAACATTATTTAGGACTGTGATTTGTGCATCAAGTGCAACACTCTGTGTTTACATTCACACAGAGTGACGTATCTCCTCAGTTTGGAATAATTATTAGCATTGATTGCTGTTTGATCTCATAAGGAATAATCTGATTTATTTTGCTGATTATTCTCTCTTAAAACTAGAATTTAATGTTCTTTAGTTGTCACTAATAAATATTTCTCTGCACTGGATTTTTTAATTAGTGCTTATAATTTCGTTTTTTGTTTCCATATCTATTGTTGCAATGCTTAAATACAAATTAAATATACAAAGATAATCTCCCTTCAGGTTTAAACATGGATTTTCTAGTAATGACTTTTTGATGAAGCCATGAAATTAGCTGACTTTATTCAGGATAGGTCTCTGGCTGTATTGACTGTATCGTTGTCTCACAAGGGGCTTCCTCAATTATTCCAAGAACGTAATCATTTTAGTCCCAGGTGATGAAAAAAATGCAAACAATCCTGTGATAAATACATGATGCCATGAATCAGAGGATAGAGAGTAATATGAGGAGTGCCTGCTGCTGAAAAAGCAGCCGCTGGGCTGAACAGGAGTAAAAGAGGTTTTGTAACCAGTCAATACCTCATAAAGCTAACATGGGGTCAATCAGATTAAATCTGCTCTGGTACAAGTCAAATTCAGGCTTATTAGGCTCACAAATCTAATTTCTTGAAAGCTTTTTACAAAAGGAACTACACACCTGCAGGAGACAAACCGCAGCGTTCGGTTTCGGTGAACATATTCAGTTCAGTTTGATTCAGATGATCATTCAGAGGCTTCAGTTATAATTACTAATAATGACAGCGTGCACAGCAGCAGAGGTATGACTTTAGAGTAACCTGTTCAACAGACGTTGCTCTTTAGGCTCGCTGGTACCGTCCAATCACAAGCTGCTGTGAACTGTGATGGTCAGTAAAGTCCAGAACTCACTATGCAATTCCAAATGGACAATATTATGTTAAACCACTAATGCAAGATGATCACAACTTGTGTCGCATTGCAGGATGGAAGATCCTAGACTTCTCATTTAATAGAAGCTTGAGTTCAGCTAATTCAACATGCAGAACAGATCAAAAGGTTGGATTGAATCTGTGGTTACAACCTGAAGTTAGCATATGCTTTGGAGTGCCCTGTTGCATAGAGTACATGTTCAACAATAAATGTACAGCAAGTGTTTGGGTTTATCAAGCAGAGAGAAAACATGAGGTAAAGAAGTCAGCAGAAGAAGCATTAGACCACGGTTCCTTAGTTCCAGAACAGGAAGTCCTGCAACTTTTAGATGCATCTGCTTCAACACACCTGAGTGTAAAATCCAGACTATTAGCAGGACTCAGGAAAACATGACTGCATGATCGGGAGATGATTGAGCCATTTCACAAAGCAGGTGAAGAAGACAAATGCAACAGGCAGTAACATCTCAATTATTATTATCATCCAATTATTATTTATGTTGTCACTATCATTAAAAAATTTCCAAGCTTACTCCCATTGTAATGTTTCCTAATACTGTGAAGCTCTATAATCATTCAGGATGAATTCACTCATTGGCTGATTAAAAATCTGTGGACCTCTCAGGTAAAACTGGTCAAACCATCAGAGCTAAAAAGGAATTTGTTTCTTACTCCTATTTCCGGGTGAAATAAAAAAAATTCAGACAAACCCTTCAGTGTTTGGATGGACGCCCGTCTAAAGTTCACTTTTACTTCTTTATCCCAGAGAATAACAGACCTGCTGCTATTTAGAAAAGAGTCGATGTTCAGCCCTGATTTTGAGACATCAATAGAAACACAAATGTGTCAGAACCATGAAAGATCATCTAAATGATGCAAAAGTACCAAAGCATCACTTTAAGCAGCTTCTGTGGATTTCATTACATTGAATCCTTAAACAGAATTCATTGTTTGTTGAGGTTTGCTAATCAGTAAACGAATCCCCGTTTGGTATTTATATCTGTAATGCTTTCTTTATGAAAACCACACCACAGTAATTTTTTTTCATTTCTAAACCAGTTGCTTTTCTCTGTAGAGCCAAACCTTAAAATTAAATATTTGGATCTCTCTTGTCTTCCGTTTGCCGTTTGTTTTTCTCTGTCTGCTTTACTTTCAGTGTAAATGCAGCCCTCACAGAGGACTCTGAGAAAGCAAGAAAAACGGCGCAGATGGAAACCGAACAACAACAAGTTTGGTTTGCACCTACTGAAGGAGACACAGAAAACATGCAGTTCAGGTAGGATGAGAGCAAAAATATATTTTGTAGATGCATGCAGAACACTATGAATAAAATAATAAGAACCCCTATAATGAAACATGGTAGTGGCAGCATCACGCTGTGGAGAAACTGTTCTGAAGCGAAGACACAGAACGGAGCTGAATAAAGGAACCTGATGTTCAGAGATTCTCTCCATCCAGTCAGACTCAGTCTGCAGTTATTAACAAAACCAAATGGCTGAAAACATCAGCCTGTCAATGTTCCAAACTCAGACCAACTTCTTGGTCTGAGTCCCTCCATCTGACAAACAGAATGAAACAAATCAAACTCATACTTTATCTTTACTCGGCTGCTTTCTGTTGTGTCAAAGGTTTAAAGTGAAATACAAATGTTTCAACTTTTAAAATAAAGCAAGCTGAAATATGACCCCATTAAAATTAGAAGATATACTACACCATATTGTTGTAGAGCAGACGTGAGCTTCTGTCACAGTCAAGAAAATGCCGTCTGTAGATTCAATACCAACATTTGATAGTTGGCAGCTTTAACTGTAGGCTACAAAGAAAAAAAGCTCCAGTAAACCTGATAGACAAAAACAAAGGAGGAGCTGTATTGAAATGCTCTCAGATGTTGCAGTGCGTTCACTAAACCCTCACATGTCTTTTCTCCTCCAAACCTGTTCTTTGAGTTAACAGCTTCACATAAAAAGGTGTCAACAACAAATTCAGCTGTCACACTGCAGTACAGAAAAAGGCCGCACACACACACACACCCACAGAGTGTCCAAGCACACACACACACACGAAGCACCAGTGGGAATAAAGCAAGAATGATTCTGAGGGCTATGAGGTGGAACAAGGCTCAGAATGAGGGGAAGAAAAGAGGAAACAATCAACGTGTTTGCTGCCTCTGCAGTGACTGGAGCCACAGGTTCATTCTGTTGGAGCTGAAGGCTCAAAGCGACACCCAGATATGCAGAACGGCTGAAAACTGTTCCCAACCCTACTGTATAGACTTGTTCAGCTGTAAATGAGCCGGTGGCTTGATACCAGCATCTGGAGGAGCTAAAGATGAGCATCATTATACGTACACAATAAACTGGATTCAAGTGACACTAAAAGTGGGAATATTTCTGGTGCCAGACGAGCTGGTCTGAATAGTTCAGGAACTCTTAGCTACTCAGATTTTCACACAAAATGATCAAATCAAGGTTACAGAGAATGGTTTGTAAAATGTAATAATTATCCAATGTGCTTCAGCTTTTGTGGCCAAAAGTAAGTGAAGCATGTCTGATTGTTTTGAGATGATAGGAAAGCAAACAGTGAATCAATCAAAGTATGTAGAGTAGCATCTCTGAATCGACAACTTATCAAGCTTTGAAGCAGAAGAGCTACAACAGCAGATGACCACAGTGGTAAGCACTCCTGTTGGCAAAACAAAAAGAGAAAAACAAACCTCACACAGGTTCAAAACTTCACAATAATAGTTTGAAGAAAAGCAAAAAGTAAAGAGTGTCTGAATCACTGAGGTTTGATTTCAGCTTCGACATTCAGACATTTCAATCATGAAGTGAAGCTAAAGACACAAAAAGCAGGGATCCAACCTGCCTCAATCAGGGGTTTAATCACATCCCTTTATTTGTTTGAGGGGAAAGTCATTGCTGTATTTCTACCCCCACACCCCAACCCCCTAAAATGTTGAGCTTTTAATTTAAATCTATTGTTCAAAACTAAATCTAATGGGATATTATTTGACTGAATGCTAATGTAATGAACCTAATTTCAAATCATGGTGTCCAACAAACAGGGAAATAAGCAAATGAATTAAAGTTTTACTATGAAAATACCAACATTAGCACATTTTCTGTTTGACAAAAGGGCTGAAAATGTCCTGATAGTTGAAGAACAATCGATTTATCATTAATCTTTCTTGTCTTTCTCTGTATTTTCCTTCTTTCTTTGTTCTTTTGTTATTATTTGCTTATATTACTTTTTTTGGATGAAGCCTTGATTTATTTAAAAAATCCAATCCAAACAATTTCTATCATTCTGATAGTTGATCCACTCAGCACATCGATCTGCTCCATGCAGATCATCACAGTTCCGATCCACACCATGAACACATGCACACATAAAGCAGTGTACTCCTGTTTGACGTTGCTTTCCTCTCACTCTATCCAACACCATCCGCCCACAGCAATCTGCACCGCACAATCCCAGAACAGAGAGCAGGAGCAAGATATGAAAAATGGCAGCGTGTCTCTGAACAACTAGTGGCAATCAAACTGCTGCACAGAATGTAAATCATTGCTCATGGGGCCTCTGGGCTCTGCAGGCTCCTTAAGCAGCACTGAGGAGATACTTGCCAATTATGTACAAGCCTTATGAATCTATTTTAGGGTAAAACCGTGACAACATTTTAAGCCATTTGATTTTAAACTGCCACGAACTAGAAGTAGGACCACCTGTTTCCTTACAATCATAACAAACATGGCTGCCAGAATCTAGTCACAGACCTAGAAACTAGTAAGAAAAAAGTCTGTATCATAGCAGCAGAAAAAGAAAATATCTAAATCCAGACTGTTGGATGAGTCAGTGACATGTGTGAAAATATCAGCAGAGCAGTCCTGATGGTTTTTTTCAGATTTGTGTTTTAGAGATGTCAGTTTGAATGTGTTCAGAAAAGAAAAAAACATTAATACAGAACAGGGCCTCTAATGTAAAACATTAACAAACACAGGACCTTCACTGTGGAAGATCTTTGGCCCTTTAGGCCAAAATTTCCCATTTCAGCCACATTAGAAAGTTTCCAGCCCATTAAAAGTGCATCTTTATCATAATTCAGTCGGGACTAGGACGAGGAGCTTTTTATTTTTTATTTTTTTAGAAATTACGTTCTCCATGAATGACAGATTTTACTGAAACACCTTCAGAAATTAATGAGCAACAATTCCAAACATCTGAACAGAAGCAGAGAAACAAATTTTCTTTTGAGTCGGAAATCCACATTTTTGATGATTCATTTGTAATTTTTTAGGTGGTTAATAAGGCAATTATTTGTTAATGAGGCATATTAATATCTAATTTGTTTAAAACATAACACTTCTAACATTTTTATTTATACTCTTCCACACTTGATTAAATAGGGTAGAAAAATACCAGTGTTTTTAAAGACCTTTTCATACACACCATTAAATTTATAAACACACTCATCCAAAACAAAAAATGTAGAGATTTAAAAGTTTTATTTCCTCTTGATCTGTAGAGAACAAAGTTAGCATGAATAGTTTCCGATCACAGTTTACTGCTGAAGCTGTGTGGTGGTGTGTCAGACCCCTACAGACCTGTAGCTAGCTTTGCCATTTGTCTTAGGTGTGTAGGTCAAAGGAAGCACAGGAAAGTTGAAAGACAGTTGGAGCCATTGATTTAGAATGACCTTTTTAAGTGAAGATCAAAATTAGGCAGAATTTTGACCTTCTGCAAACAGATACGTAAACGTAAACACCTCTAAAACAACACATGAACCCATCTGCTAAAAGTGAAATTTGCCATTGATCTTTTGCTGCCTCAGGGATCCCTGGCAGGAGAGCTTGGACTGAAACCTAAGCCTGCAGTAACAAAGACAAATGCTGTTTCAGATTTTGGGACTTTTAACCTGACATAAGAAGCTGTGCTGATTGTTATCAAAGACTACAGGAAGATAAAAGAACAGCATCGAAAACATTTCCTCTAGCTTTAGCTTTCCTGCCATGATTGATCACTGAGCTGAAGCTCTTACAGAGCAGTAGTAAATTATTACATATTAATATTTTTTCTCTTAGAAAGAAATTATTTTTCAGTCCAATTATGCAGATGTTTAGCTATACATCTACAAGTAAAGTATGCTAATACTAAGTTAGCCTCCTGTTGCCTTCACTCCCCCAGCTTTGTTTAAAGTTAATACTAAGCTGAATATATTTGTGTTTTCTGATTTATCTCCTCGGTTCTACTGGATAGCAGCCTAATGGCTGAATGGCAGGTTGTTCAGGATCTGCTTACTTACACGTAAATGTTGAGGCACCAACGTGAACCAGTTAGTCTGGATCACTGTTAAAGGTTAGTTTCTTATTAAACCAGCATAGAATGGCTTTCTGAAACGTTTGTGAAAAAAAACATTAGACGGTAGGTTTGATTGCTTAAGATGGCAAAAACTTTTCTTGGTTCCATTTAGCCTTCCTGTTACCTGCTTAAAGTCTTGCTTGATCCCAGCCTCACAGAAAGGCTCACACACATTAAAACAAAGTCTTGTTATGGATCTCTGGGGCGCAAAACAATTTGACAAGCGTTTCTAAACATCCTTCATGTAGAGATTCCATGCATTTCCTCCATCTCCACCGTTCAAAGTCTTCGGCCCTTCAACTTAAACTCCTAAACATTACTATTGAAGGCTGATGATTAAAAATAAAAAATGTTGTAAAAAACTTAAAACTGAATTAATGGACTGATGAGATGTAGAACCATAGAAGAAGAATAAAAGACAGATGGCAGAGGGAGGGAGGGAGGGAGGGAGTGAAGGAAGGAAGGAAGGAAGGAAGGAAGGAAGGAAGGAAGGAAGGAAGGAAGGAAGGAAGGAAGGAAGGAAGGAAGGAATGAAGGAAGGAAGGAAGGAAGGAAGGAAGGAAGGAAGGAAGGAAGGAAGGAAGGAAGGAAGGAAGGAAGGAGAATTTGAAAGACAGCCTAGAAATACAAGCTTTCCTGTTTCCAATGCTTGCTGTTTTTTTTTATCCAACCCTGGAAAAATACTGAACTGAACTTCCAGATGTTTCCACAGATTGTATAAGGACCATTTGGAATCAAGCAGGTAATTATTGAATTTATAAATGAATTTGAGCCCATTCTGTTGAACCATAGCAACAAGCACAGAGTCTGAAGAAGCAGTGATACAAAAGACTCTTAGCCAAGAGGATAACATGACGTATTATCCAAGTTTTGGCATTTGGGAAAACAGTCAATTTAGGCCCAACATTGCATCAAAGAACCAGATGTAGAAATGGTTGCAACAAAAAATAAATCTTTGAAAAAAACACATTGTTCATCTCAATCATGATTTTCCTGATAAATAAATAAAGGTTTCATAAAACAGGATGAATGGAAATCATAGCATATTCTTTACTACTGATTAAAATGAAGTTTATCCCATCACAATGAGAAATTGTGAGATAATAAGAGAAATATGTGTTTAGTTTGAGTTTACAGTTAGGATATATATCCTGTCATTTCATGGTCGGTCCTTAAATGATCCCCATGGCTGCAAACAGCAACGGGCGAATAAGGACGGCAAGAGAAATAAAGTTAAATAACTCAGTTTCAAATTTCTTTCTCGAGTTTACGCTTTATGAATTTTTTGTTTCATTCTGCAAATAAAGTGTTTTAAATGCTTATTGAAAAATGTCAAACTTCTTCCCAATCCAGTCTTAACAGTTTAGTGGCTTTGCCTGTTCTTCACCCCTGAGGGAACAAACTAACTGCTGCTGATGCATTTCCTAACAAAGCAGCAGAAGGAGGGACAGAGGCGGAGGAGCAGAAGACTGCAGAGAGGGAACGATGGAGAGCAGGAGCAGGTGGGGAAGCCGCGGAGGTCGAAAAATGACAGCAGGGCAAAGAATAACAAGGGGTTAAAATGGTGTGATCCAATGAATTATGAGCCGAATGAAAGAGGTGGGAATGATGCCATTTCTCTTAAACACAAACACCCTCCTATGATTGCCTCCTCACTCTTAATCAGCTTCAGAGCTCCCTAGCTTGTATTTAATCTCCATGCTGCCCCTGGTACTCAATGACTTACAATATATTTTGTCAGTCACTGTCATCTATCAGCAGTTTGGATTAAATTCACAAAACCTCCTCTGTTAGCAAATTAATTGTCAACACTGAGGAGAAACCTGGAAAAAGTAGGATGTGTTAAAAAAGTATTTTTCCCTTCACATTTCTTCCGTTTCTATGTTCTATGTGGTCGAACCGTCCAACTAACACATAGGATGGTTTTCACAATAATTGTATTCTGAACCTAAGATATATGGGAGGCCAAACTATAAAATTACATGCATAAATATGAATATGTGTAATAAATAAAATTAATGTCCCATAAAATAAATAGATGTAATATTAATTCATCTATTTCTCTAATACAAGATTCCAGTATTAAATATACCATTAAAATGTAAAATGAACCTTTTAATTAATCAAAAATGCATCTAAAATGATGAATTGAAAAATGAATTTACTAAATGTAATTAAAAACAAATGTATTTAAAATTTGAAACATTGACTTAACTTTCTATTAGTAAATAAATATGGAGTAAATAAATTATATGTATTTTGAGGGGGATTCCAGTCTGATTTGTTATAGTTTTTGGGGTCAGGGGCTGAAATGTTTGGGAACCTCTGATCTAAAGCATAAAGGCCAATGTTCAGGTCAAATATGACCTTCATAGTAGACCCTTTCATTTGCTCAAAAATAACTTATATCTGCAAACAAAATGTTTTAAATGCTTATTGAAAAATGTCAAATTCCTTCCCAATCCAATCTTGCAGATGCAACAATCTGGGGAAAATACTGACCAGGAAATAAAAAACATAAAAAAGGAATCTCCCTTTTCTTCCTCAATTTAAATGATAAGAATGAAACGTTCATCACAAACATTACACAAGTCTCAATTTAGGCAATGAAATAAGATTTAATAAATATAACAAATAAAATTGCGTAGCAGAGGGAGTTGTTGGGATCCGGAGTTTGTCTGCCACCTTTTCTCCAGCAGAGCGCGCCGTGGGTCTCCTGGGCTGGAGCCCTCA